>JAQGAH010000501.1:0-35334 GCA_034696885.1 Lepidocyrtus paradoxus | reverse complement strand
TAGATTTCAGGGCGAATGAACTCAGACCACATCTGCATAATTGCAGGAACAATAGCTGTATAGCTACGTACTTGACACATTACATAATTTCTCTAAAATTACATCAAAATTGCAAACTTATATTACAATCCGCATTTTAAATCTCATCTTTCATCCTTCATATATGCACCCCTTCTGGCTCCTGATAAATTTGACCGGCTCAAACTGAAAGAAAGCATTTTTGCCTACATTAGCAATCAGGGCTCATGAAACTAGACAAAGACATTTTTTGACGCTATGCATTTACTCGATATGGCCAGCAACAAACAAAGATGCAGTTTCAAGATGCAACAAAACCTCCGCTCCACCTCGATGATACGATGCGGTTGAGTGAGCGGATTAGATTATCCCATCAAACCCTCATCTTTATTGCATTATTAGAAAGGAACTCGTCCTCTGATTCTGCTACGTCAACTCCACACTATGAGGCAGCAGAGGCAATAACATGGTTTATCATAAACTATCATTAACATATTACTAGAAAATACTATTTTTCACGCTAAAAACGCAAACAAAAGCATAAACACGGCATAAAAAGGGAAATGTATACATCTTTACGTATAAAAGCATGCGGCAAGGTGATGTCGATGTGAATTGAATTGATGATGCTCTTGATGACGGAACACGGGAACGGAGGATTTTCAGAGGACTAGACTTTTGAATGGAATATTTTCAGAGATTTCCCTATGGAAAAGTATCTTTCAAATGGATGCCGATACTAAACTACCATATTTTCTCTACTTACAGAACAGGATGGATCTTGACTGGATCCTCTTCATACTTGAGTGTATGGGGATCATGAGAGTTGAAAAGTTTATAATGATATGATTGCGTACAGTATTGTTAGTGTCGTGTTCAGTTCATCTGAAAGCCTCAAAAAATCTTGCTATCCTTATGCATATCCTGTACACTTTCATGCACTAAAAGTCGAGTACATAGTGTCACTTGGTCTCCTGCTGAATAACAAAAAGGGCTAGCTCGCTCGTCTCCTCTTGCACACCTCAGACTTCAATTCAGACGGTTTGAGACGAGAGCCGTTCATGTTCAAACCTCACACATTGCCACATAACAAGAGGAGAAGCTCTAATATGCATAAATAGGATATATATGACATGGGTAACAGAGCTAGCTAGCTCCACTTCGGGCATATTTTAATATGGAGCCTTTGGTATTCCTCCTTGTTGTTATTTTAAAAAAGGGAGAGAATGGGATGAAAAAAGTTGTAGTAAAAATATGGAATGAAGTAATGGTCTGGTCTCCGTTTCATCGCAGTGAGCGGACACCGATACCGAAGAATAAAGACAACGTCATACCAGAACACATGCACAAAAGGGAAGAAAATGAGAATACCTACAACAAATTTTTATAATCATTATCATCACGAGCATCAGCCTTAGCACTAGCACTATATGTTCGATTTATGTATTTACACGTTATGTATATTATGCTTTCGTTATGTATGGGCCATGGGCAATGGAATGAGGAGACTTCTTGATCTCTCCGTGTTGCTGTATTCCATTCGATTTAGTGTAGCTTTTACACAAAAAGTAAGTTAGATTGGACGATGTGTGTGGTGTAAAGTGTAAAGTAAAGTGTGCTGTAGTAAAATAGTAAAAAAAATCATCTCCTTCTGTATGGTACAGTTGATAGTGATGATGATGGACTAAAGTTAGGAGATGAGATGAGGTACGTAAGTAACAACTTCTAATGCATTGCAACAGAAGGTATTGCTTTTTGATATTGATGGTGGTGGTGTTGGGGATGATGATGGTGATAATAATAAAATAACAACATTCTCCATAATATCGTTTCTCTCCCTGGCTTGTTTATTATCATCCCACGTCAAGACGTTCGAGAAGATGATCAGTATTTTTTGAAATCACTGGGATCCCCACTTTAAAGCGTTCGGTGTGTTAATGGTGAAGTTAACTAGTTGTACTTTCTTTCCTGGTGGCCAACTCTTCTGCAGGCTGGAGGAGAGGGGGGAGAAAAAGGTCCAAAATGAGTTTTGAGGGATGGCTCCCATCATCAGCTGTGGGGTGTGCCAGTGAGTTTGGGAAAGTAATTGAGATTTGTGTTAAATGGTGAGCCGAGGTTCATCATCACATGGACAAGAATGGATAACTTTAGTGTCATTGATCCTAGAAAACAAGAGCTTTTGGAAGCCCGATTGCTTGGGAGCAGTGTAAGTGAAAAATTGTTTAGAAAAATAAAGTTTCGGGGATGTTTTTAGGGGGGGTTTATTGTTGGTAAATAAGAGGTTCTCATTGTTTATGTGTTTTCGTTCATGTTCGCAGATGTCGTCCGGAGGATCTCAGGTTCAGGTGACACAAGGGCAGCATCAGTCGCTAGTTCATCATCAGCATATCCTGCCGCCGACGAATAATGCGACAACTCCTCCATCCAATGTGTCGTCGGGGTCTATTAGTCAGACGAGTAACTCGAATAACACCACAAATAACAATGGCTTGTGCACCAGCATCATTCCATTAGAGAGACCCTTAACGAATAATAGTATGGCAATAGTAAGTAGTGGGAATAGTGGATCCCAAGGGGCGATCCCTGTTCCACCCCCACTTCCCCATCCCCCTCCTCATCCCAGTGTTCTTAGCTCCAATTTAGCATCCGTAAATGTGCAAGCTCCGGGCCCTGTAAGTACCGCCAATGTGCATCCTTCTAATCAAGACTCGAACATGAGTGCAGGTACGTTATAATTTACTACTATTTACTACTAAAATTAAAGTTATAAAAATTTGCTTTGTCCTTAGGAATTTGTAAAATTAATTAATGTTGTCTGGAGGTGGTAGTGGAATTTGAGTAAAAGTGGATTCACCATTTATTTTGAACTGCAGGCTCATCGCATAGTGATAAGGAAGTAGAATCCCCAGAAAAACCCGTCACCAAAGTACCTGGTCCAGACAGAAAACGAAAGAGAAAAGCAGACGATACGGGTGGTGGAGGAGGAGTAACTGTAGGGCACAATTCAGGAGCTAATAGTGGTACCGTTGCCGGTTCCGGCAAAACAACTAAAAAGATTAACGACTATTTCTCTTCCAAAATCGCCGGTGGAAGTCCCAACCGCCATCAACACAGTGGAGCCAAAAGTCCATCGCCACATCCCTCAATTAAGCCCATCGTAAGTACTATGGCTCAATTTGACTTTGACTGTGTGATTCATTGTATGATGTGATATTAAAACGGACAATTTTGTGTTTTCAGTTTCCAGCTAGTCCTCAGAATGTAAATAGCTCAACAACCACCCTTATAGAGAGAAGCGTAGCCCTTGGTCCAGAAAGAAATCTGCCGCGTCTTGTTGAAGGGCTGGTTACTTCAATAACTGAGGCACAAGAGGTGCCATGTATCGTTGGAGGAAACTCGTTGAACAATGCGGCGGTATTAGGTGTAGCAACTCCAACTAATAAAGCAGTACAGACTGAACTAACGGGCGTAAAAATGGTGGAGACGGAGGCGCAGACAACAACCGATATAGAGATGCGAGACTCTAGGATAGAAGAGCTGAATAGGTCATCAGATGACCTACGTCAGCAGCTTACGAGCCATCAGCGCCTCATTGAGCAGCAAAAGGCCCACATAAACAAGTGCATTGATGTGGTTAAAAAACTGCTTATCGAAAAGTCAACGATCGAAAGGAAGGAGGCTCGCCAGCGTTGTATGCAAAATAGACTGAAACTAGGCCAGTTTGTAACACAACGCGTGGGTGCTACTTTTCAAGAGAATTGGACTGATGGCTACGCCTTTCAAGGTAACAAAACTTTGAATTTTTGCTCCATGAACAAAAAATAATAATTAATAGCAATAATTAATATCAAAACTCTTCAACTGTCCAAACAAGTATTATTAATATTAACTTTTAATATCCTAACCTAACCAAAGAGCTCACCAGACGACAAGAGGAAATCTCTAATGAGAAGGAGGATATTGACAGACAGAGGAAGCTGCTTGGAAAAAGAAGGCCCACCATGACTGAGGGCCAGGGAAGGAAGGGACGAGGTGTTGTCAATGGGACCTCTGACGGTTTTGCAAAGCCTGAGGCGGTTAGAGAAATGACGTGGCAGGAATACTATGAGACTGATGAAATCTATAAGGTTAGCTCAAGTGGTTTGTCTTCCTTTCTGCTTACTTTGAAAAACATGATCTTTCGTTGTTAACCGTCAACTTTGGCATATTTCAGCTGCGACAAAATGCCCTTAAGAAGGAAGACGCCGATTTACAGTTAGAAATGGAAAAGCTGGAAAGAGAAAGGAATTTGCACATTCGTGAGCTAAAAAGGATATTGAATGAGGATCAGTCGAGGTTTAATAATCACACGGTGCTAAATGATAGGTACCTACTACTCATGTTACTCGGCAAAGGCGGTTTCTCCGAAGTTCACAAAGTAAGTAATTTAGTTCTTCTTGCCCTGATTATTCTTTTAAAAATTCAAATGATGATAAAATTGCTCCAGACTTATAATGTTGGTTGCTTTTCAAGACGGGACTGATCTAATTAAACTTTAAGTCTTCTGTCTTTTTGCTTAAATATGGTATGTATAATTGATTTCCTTTCGGTTTGATTGAATCCTAGGCATTTGACTTGAAGGAACAGCGATACGTGGCTTGTAAAGTGCACCAGTTGAATAAAGATTGGAAGGATGATAAAAAAGCCAATTACATTAAGTAAGTTGTGTTAAGGAAATTCTTTGTGATCGGCTGAACGAATAAGAGGTCACTTCAGATCACTCTGATTGTATGTATTTATTTTAAATTACAGACATGCCTTAAGGGAATATAATATACATAAGCAGCTTGACCATCCACGTGTAGTTAAATTGTATGACGTGTTCGAGATAGATGCTAACTCATTTTGTACAGTTCTGGAATACTGCGATGGACATGACCTTGACTTTTATCTGAAGCAGCATAAAACTATCCCCGAGAGGGAGGCAAGATCAGTTATCATGCAAGTTGTCTCTGCACTCAAATACCTAAATGAGATCAAACCTCCTATTATTCATTACGACTTGAAACCGGGTAAGTGCTTTATAGTGTATTTTCTGTTTTCTCTTTGAAAACTATATTTACATTTCAGAGTTGACTTTTTTATTTTTTCCCTATGAATTTTCAGGTAACATACTGCTTACAGAAGGAAACGTATGCGGCGAGATAAAAATAACAGATTTTGGACTAAGTAAAGTCATGGACGAAGACAATTATAACCCAGAACATGGGATGGACCTTACCTCACAGGGAGCAGGCACCTATTGGTATAGTAGAACCTTGCATCTACCATTACAATTATTTGCAGTAGCTATCTAGTTGAATTTTACTTTACCTAATCTACATATTTAATTAAACACCAGGTACTTGCCTCCTGAATGTTTTGTTGTCGGAAAGACGCCGCCGAAAATCTCGTCCAAAGTTGATGTTTGGAGCGTAGGAGTTATATTTTACCAGTGCCTCTACGGGAAGAAGGTAGCTTCCGACAAACTTTCTATCGTGATACTAAATTTTCTTGAAAGCTGAAGCGGTGACTAATAAATAGCTTTTGTCTTTACTTTTGGTTGTAGCCGTTTGGACATAATCAGAGTCAAGCAACCATCTTGGAAGAAAATACCATTCTAAAAGCCACCGAAGTCCAATTTCCAAATAAGCCAACAGTACAGCCGGAAGCTAAGGTATGGATCTTGCCAAACTAACTTTGAGTTTTGAGTGTTGAGAGGTTCGTCGTAAAATGTTTGTCATGATTGATAAAATTTACCTTGTTTTTTTAGCAATTAATAAGGCAGTGCTTGGCTTATCGGAAGGAAGATCGACTGGATGTAATGTTATTGGCTCGAAGCGAATATCTTCAGCCACCCATTCCACGACATGCTCGTCAAAACGCCGCCGCTGTAGCTGCAGCTGCCGCTTCCACATCTAGCTCACAATCTCACAGTCAGCAGCCAACTACTCCTACAGGTATCTAGAAACGACGATTTAACTCTGAAAGAAATCCAATAATTTGACGACAGATGGTTCACTTATGTACGAATGATTCTTATTGTCTCAACAGGGAACAATCCAGGCTTCCCCCAAACCTTCTTATCTGGAATGAATGCATCGAGTTCATCGTAGCAGACTGGTTCTGCCAATAACACCATCTGCAGAGTATTGTCCAAAAAGGTCATTCGAAGTGATACAGATTCCACAACACAAGATTGGATGAAAGTTCAGCAGGTTCATCTTGTTATAACAAGCCCATCACGTTCATCATCATCCAACACTATCATTGTAGAGAATAAGTCTTCTGGAAACCAGTCGCAATCACCGCATACAACTACCGCTAATTGTGTGTTACAACAAAGCAATCCAATTCTCTCTCACTTGTTATCATTGGATATCTAACATCACTATAAAAAGGAAAAAAAATGTCAATATGGCCATGAGGAAATTCTCTCTGCTATCGTGTTTCCAGTTTACTACACCATACCGTCTTTGAAGGTTCCTTCATCCATGCACCTCAAAGATTCCAGAAGGATCGAAGGATGGTTTTATTATCATGTGACTCGTGAATGGGAGTTGAGTTAGCTAAAGTTGTAGAGAAGTGAACAGTTTAATACTGAGAGTGAACGCAACTTTGTTTAGTGATTAATAATTTACTGTCGTGGATGAAGATTACTGAGGATGAGCAGGCGTGTTGTTATAATTTTTGGGACTACCAGATCCAAGCATTTAATATTGACGCAGGGATGGATGATGATGACTACTTGACGAAAGGCTCAGATGGTATAGCTATTATTATATTGGACCCCAAATGTGTTGTGCACACCTTTTTATAACAGTTATGCATTGTTGGACCCATTAATTGTTTGTATATAAAATAATCAAATGGTGATTTTACTTTTACACTAGTTAGGTTTAGTTTAAATTAGTTTATTTCTGTGTTGTTCGTGTATTATTATTATTGTTTTTTTTAGAATTGGATGGTGTTATATTGTAAATAATATATTTGTTAAAATCCAATCGTTGTACATGAATGAATGTGTAATATATATATTATAATTATCTAAGTGTGTGTCTTTTAGACTGTGCTCGGTTTCAAATGCATGATAAGCGCGTTAACAATGTCTGTATTTGTATGAGAGTTAGTTAGGATGATTAGGCCGATATTATTATTATGTCAACGTCAACACATTTAAATACTGAACTGAATGCATAATTTCTATAAAATATTGACTACGTCAGCGTGTTGTCACATTACAAATTTTAAAAGGAAATCAACATCACAAACAACAATATACGTACGTTTTTGTGTGCAACAACAACAAGAGAGAAATAAGCACTTAGAACACTACTGGAAAGGAATTTCTGTGTCTTTTAAGATAGCCATTACCAGAGATATTGTGGGCATAATATTAAAAAAACGGGAAATATTAAGAATAAAATCAATTATCGCGTGAAGTCCTCTAAAAAAACCGTTATGTATCAATAACTATATAATTTTACTGCTAAGGATAGGCTTAACTGACAAGATTCACTGACGCCAACAAGACTACTACTATTTACAGCTACGTGCAGATATATATTTAATCATTTATAGAAAACGAAGCAGTGCTCTTCTTCGCAAACAGGAGGAGGATGATATGATAGGTTACACAATTACAATAACAAGTTATAGCTGAGAGGTGAGAGTTTTATTATATTTGTCATATTTGCCACTTTTAAACGATGGTGAATCACATGTATCCTTTCCACATATATGCTCCGACACTCCAGGCTAGTATGCCAATAATAACTGAAAAAAAATCATATTTATGAACCCCTCCGTTAAAATTAATAATAGTGGATGGGTGGATCGGATAATCAAATTAGGCTTGAGCAACCAAAAGAAACAAAAGAGAAGAAACGATGTTTTCAATGTTGCTATTTAATTCATAGTACGATAAAAATTAATTATTACGATGATGGACTAATTGTAGCGATACGTATTCATTATTATACAAAACAAATATGAGCAAAAATAAAACTGGAACCGTATCGCTGGACTATCCCACGAATAAACTGAGTTGTTATGAGAGTGCTGATAAAGGCAACGTAGCCTTAACTGATTTTCCCCATGTTTTTAATGAAGATCAAAACTCTTTTTTATTTTTATTAAGAAAGTTTACTTTCAATAACAATTTTTTTTGCATTACATGTGCATAATACACGAATAAAATAGATTTCATTCAAGAAAAAAAACATATTGATTATATTGAGACATGACATATGTCTCTATAAAATACGAGTAACGGTCATTGCCGTTATAGGAGATAGCAAGATACAAATCTTATAAAATAGCAAAAAAAACATAAAACTAGACATTAAAGCATTGTAATAGTGCGGTGAAATAACTGGTGAGCAAGTACACTTATAATTCGTCGCGCTCTTCTCGAAGCCTCCACTTCATTTGAAGCGGAAAAAAATCTAGCTAAAAAATACTTTGTCATTTAATTTCTATTTACTTAGTATATCTTACGTACAGCAGACAAGGTTACCCAAAACGATAATTAATACAGTAATGCAAGAAAAAAGTCCGAGAAAGAAGCCTGATTTTAACTGACTAGACTCTTACCAAATATTTCCAAAGCCATTTTTTCACACCTTCACACCTCGCTTCTCATTCATTCCAACAGTTTTTAGTTCATCGTATTTTTATTTATTTCGCATATATTTATAATAATATTTAACATATTTACTTACACTAGCTAATAATATGTGAAAGAGAGTATTCCCAAGAGATAATATTGAGTACAAAAAGGGGAGTCCAGTATAAAAATACTACAGTTCCAAGTCATAAAGAATAAAAAAAATGTAACAAGAGGTAGGTAATACATATATAGACATTGAAGACCTCATGAGAATAGACAGCCACGGACAAAGACATCTGAAAACCCGTTGAAATATAAATCCCACGAAACATAATTTCATTTAACATTCATTAACTACATATATTTCATTCATGTACAAAAAAATGTTACAAAAAAAAACAAAAAAAATACTAAAGCGAGTACGATATGTAAAGATGACGAGTAAGGTAACTTTAATGAAGACAACGTGAGAATGCATTGCGTTCTGCTTCACCTTCATGAGTCCACATTTAATTGATCTGGGGTGTCTTCGGACCCGGCCGTTGGGTTTGTTGAATCCTCCGCTGAGGCCTTCCTTGACGTCGGTGTCTCGTCCTTGTTTTCCTTGAGGCTGTTTGCTTCCTCTTCTTGTTGAGCAGCAGCAAGACGAGCACGTTTCTTGGGATTGTAAGCTACGGTTACGGTGGAAGTTTCTGGTGGCGAGCTCACCTCTCCATCAATGGGTGGGCATTCTGAGCCTGAGCTGATGCTTCGGTTGCTGCGTTTGGAAGCAACGGAGGAAGATGACGCTGGAGAAATGCAGGGTTCCCTTTCCTGTCGTCTTGCTCCTCTGGTGCTAAGATCTTGCCCGAGCTCTTCATGATCACCGTTACTACTAACGCTACTGTAGTTTTCTACATCATCTTCATACTCCTCTTCATCATCCACTCCCTCAACGTCGAGCTCCTCCATTTCCTCAACGTCTACCTCAATATCTTCATCATTGTCCCCTGCATCGAGGTTGTTGTTGTTGTCGTCCTCTGTGAGCTTCATTTTCTTCAGAATTTCTGTTCCCGTCTCGGAACCAGAGTCAGAGGAGTGGGAACCTGGTGGGGTTGTGATTCCGGCGAGCGAATGGACTTCACCGAAGGTTGTCTTGGGCTTGTTCCCTGACATTCTGTTGTTGAGTTGCTGCTGCTGTTGCTGCATTTGGTGTCTTTGAAGGGACCGGATTGTTGAGGGAGCCAGGTTGATCCGGTTTGACGTTAGCAGCGAATGAGTGCCGTCGTGCTTTCGTAAATGTCGATCCAGGTTCGTCTGCTGTCCGAAGGCTCGGTCACAAAGTGGGCACCTGAAATTGAATGTGTACGAGTTTTATGTGAAAATTGACAGAAAATTAGTTTAAAAATAATTATATTGTTTTGTAGTCCATACCGGAAGGGTCTTTCCTTATGGTGAATGTTCCGCACATGTCTCTGCAAATTGCTTGAAATTGAGAAGGACCTCTCACAATACCTGCAGCGATAGGGTTGCTCTCCGGTGTGCGTCCGCAGATGCCTCGTGAGATTTGCCGAACGTGGAAATACCTTTCCACAATATTTGCATGCGTAACGGTCCCGTGACTTGTGATGCCCTGTACCATTTTGACCATTCATTCGACCGGGTCCTACCACATCATGAAATGGGCGCTGGAGCATAGCTGGGGAGCCCATTGACGGAGGGAAGGGAAAGGCTGGGGGCCTACTTTGATTGTTTGCATGTGGATGTAACAAGTTTGGAGGTATAGGTGGATGTCTTCCGTAAAGTAATGGTGGAAATCCTGATGGATGATGACCCCTAAAAAGTTGTTGCTGAGGTGGTTGCGGTGGTGGAGGTGGCGGAGGGGCTGTTGTATTTTTACTTTCTACATGAGGTGTCGCCGGCCGATGGGGAGATGGGACAATGGACCGTTGGTGATGATGAGGGGGTGAGTTAGATTGATATTGGGGCTCCGGGCTGGATAACACATTCTGATTTTCATCCACACGCTTTTTCCTCTTCATAGTTAAATCGAGTGGCTGATCCCTTTCTCCCGATTTTGGCGTCTTGGCACTCAACGATGCTGCAGCCGCCTCAATATCCTCTGGTTCTTGGTGTCTTTGCTGTGGATGCGGGGAATATCGCCTGGAAAGATCAAAAGGCATGAGCAAATCCCCAGAGGATGAGGAAGTAGATGAAGAAGATGATGACGAGGAATTGCCGGTGGATGAAGCTGTAACTGCACCCTTCCCACTTATCGGCAGCTGGGCTTCATGATGAGTATGATGGTGTTGACTTGCTCCTCCCAAAGCGCTCATAAACATACCAGTAGGGAATGTGCTACCGATGGGCGGCGCAGGCTCTCCGACTGCCAGAGACATTTGTCGTAAAAGCCCCGCAGGGTGGTATATCCCCCCGGCTTTTGAGGAAAATGAGTTTGAATGGTCATGAGAATGATTGTGACTCATGCTGGAAAGGAGGCTTGCTGATGCTGCACTCACACCGCCTGGAAGCCTGCGGTGGTGAATGGAAGAGGACGCATCCTTTTCACGAAGATCTAGTAATCCCGGAGGATAGACGAGTGGAAGCCATTCAAGGGCACTCATCTCGCATTCTGAAATAAAACCAATCACATAAATATTTTTTAACATTCAACTTATTGCATAATTTCACAAATTTTCAAATCAAGACTATTATATCATCTTCAGCATTTTCTTCTTCTCATTTTCCCACGGCTTCGTTGAAGCGATTACCAGCGATTGACCTATATACATTGCCTACAAAGTCCCTGCATAGAAGAAAACTGACAAAGTGTGAATGATACGGATTGTGATTTCTTTTGTGTGATGCCAGGGTTTAAAATTGTCCCATGTTGTCATTGCACTCGTGACATCATCACCTCCTCAAATCCAACTTGTTTCATTCATTTCATTGTGCTCTCTTCAGAAGAACAAAAAGAGGCACGCTGTGACGCGATATACATTACGCAACATCACGCTCTGGCGTTGATGATGCGTTTTCTTTCTTCAGTTCAGTTGGAGCCACCAATTGTCTGACCGGGGAAACAGGAGATGTGCTCAATCAAGACAAGCAGTAAATGATTGAGAATATCTGACTGTGTGTTCATTCATCCTCTTTGATCTTGCTTTCAGTTTCAGCCTCCGCTGAGGATGTCACTGTTGCCGGTGCAAAATGCGTAAAATAAGGGCATCATAATAGCTGTGCCATCACAGCAAACAATACAAATGTGCGTATGCCAAAGCTCTTGTCAAAGATGACTAACAACGTGAGAATAAAGGGGATGTTGTGGCAAATTACAGATTTTGTGAAAACTTGTTGCATGAAGGAGGACGCGGGTGGCATTTTACTGAAAATTTTTGAAAAGAAATAGAAAATCCATTGGCTTCCTTTCTGTGGTTAATCTTGCATTTTTGGGCCAAGGTGTGAATTCAAAACCATCTTTACAAGTTCCTTTTCCATGAAGGACTGGCAGTTTTGTTGACTTCAACTATGAACGGAAGCCTTCGTGAAGATCGAAAGCCTTCTTCTTATCGTTCATCATAAGTGTCTTGAAAATGTTAAATGGATAAATTGCCCGAGAAGCTCTTTTCTTTTAATCTCATGGACATGGAGTATCAAAACTGTATATCCTGATGGAAGTGACCAAAAAAGCCATATGTCATGTCATCATAAGCGTCATTTAAAGATAGGATAAGCATCCATTCCCAAATTTCTACAAACAGGTAAGTATCTTGACTAGCAGTCAAGTCAAAGTCATCCCCCACATTAGGGAATGAAACCACCCTGACAAATTGTTCAGGCCGGAATCCATTTCAAATCTCACATTACCTCAATAATAGAAGTTGGCAAAATTTTTATGGTAGAATTCTCGCTGATTGTGTCTGAGGCTAAAATTGAAAAGGAATGATTTTCAGTGAGTGATGGCTACCTTGGCCTACAAGGCTTCTCTCCTCAAGAATACCCTGCTAAAAAATTGTTAGTTGGTTGAAATGCTGATGCTTTCCTTGTTTTAATGCCATTTTTCAACTCTTGTGTTGTCATTGTTAACATTCGCACTCACACCACACTTGACAAAACATGATAATGCTTCCTCCACCATTGCCATCCATCCCCAAGTGAGTGTCGACTTTGAGGATTTTGCCTGAATTCTTTTTATGGTTTCGTTGCTAAACTTTATAAATTCCCACATTTAGCACCAGTAACCTGCTTCATCATCATCATCATCATCATTGCCATTGATAAAGGTACATTATCAGAGACGATAGTTTCCGATGAGTGAGCTGTGATGGATTTACGAAAATGATTGGCACAACGATGATGATGAGGGCTGAAGAGTGTAGCTTCCGCGGTTTCCACAACCTAACGATCCATTATTATTATCCAAAAAAATTGGCAAAAACCTCGATTACCAGCAGTTACCAACCACCATGATAGTAATTGATGATCTCATCATCGTCATCATCACCATTTTACTCCAACTGTATTTATTTTTGTGAAGAGCTGAGAAAAAAAAACTCACAAGATGATTATAATAGGAAAAAGATCAAAAGGGAGCCTTAACATGCCATTCCACTTCCATTGAAGAGAGCAAAAGACAAAAAAAGTGATCAAATGATTAAAGCATATCAAAGAGAATCCTTGGCTTATCTTTTTCTCATTTTTTTTCTCCCCCATCTCAACAGAAGAAAAAAAAACTGCTACGTTCTCCATTTCATCTAGACGAGAAACAAGTGGAGGCACATTGTTGTTATTAGTATTATACGCATTGGCTCGCAAAATGCGTTCTTTCTGCCACTGATCCCATTGTCAGCCTAATAAAAGCTTGAAGCCTTAAAATCCCAACAATGATTGTGAATGACGATGACAGATAACTATAAAGGATTCCAACCAATCCTTGCATATCGCTTTAAATCTCAATGTACGCACTGGGGCACGCTAATCAACGCGCAGGTCAACAAAGTCTTTCCATCTCTGCAGAGTCATCAGAACCAATTTTTTTTTTCAATTTTTTTGCTACTCTAATGTTCCCTTCTGTACGTGCATAAATGGCTACAAAACTTTGCTAAAAAAATCATTCCTTGCCAAAGCCTACCTATCATCTACTATACAGCATTATACACAAGGTAATTAAACTTTCACTCTCTTGGCGATTCGCACTCCTATGCGCAGTACACATGTTGGGCTCAGGCTACATGATAAAGTTATGGAGGAGGAGGAACAAAGTACGCAAAACAAGATGTTGGCTCCACAGACTAGAGTCGTACACGATGCAATACAATATTGCACATGGAAATAAACACATCTTACAATATTTTACTCTTGTTTAGTATTTCATTACTATTAGCACTGAATCAGAACAAGAGCAGTTTAATCGGTCATTTTTCTTTTAAAAAAATCTGTTTCTCACTTGAAGACTCTACTACGTATAAATATAGAGTTAATGAATATTATATAATGAAATGAGTATCTTGATTTTTTTCAAATAAAATGAAAAATTAGAGGTACAACTGTATTTCTGTTGAAAGGGCCAACAATTCTGCTGATTTTCTGTTCTGATTGAGTTGTTTATGGGGGATTTTCCTCTCTTTAACATTGAACTGCGTGTGAGTTTATGATCATGATTCATGCCTGTCTTACATCTTGTACCTTTTATGTAACTTTTCTTTTTACTGTTTCCGTTAAAATCAACAAAAAAATTGTAGCAAGGCTATTAAACTATTATATAATTTTATTGTAGGGAGTGACGTAATAATGATAGGTTAATCCACTTTTACTTACTCGCCTCTTTAATGATCTCTTGAAGGGGGGGGGGAAATATGGAGTCTTTATGACTTATGAAAATGTTCATTATCCTTTTAATCGTTTTAAGTTGGGGTTCCTCCTGGCAGATCCCATTTACTCATGTCATCTTAATATTTACCTTTTAGACATTGCAAATTATTATGGTTTTTATATCAAAAAATGGCTATTTCAACTGGTGCATTGGGCTTCCCAACTGTTGATGATACTTACAGTCAAATCAAATGACTAATGCTTAAATGACATTTTCATGTAGGAAGATACTTGATCTAGTTTTTCCTTTTTATTTATTTTATCCGGCCCGGCCACGACCACGGCGGCCACACACATGAATAATGAAGAAATCTCTTAAAAAGACTCGCTTTAACATTTGATAAGATAAGTATTGGCAATGTTGTATTCTCAGAGACTAATGTAATATTTGGGATATTACATTATGAATGGGTAAAATGTTCAACATTTTTTTTCAAAACACGTCTTTGACCATTGAAGCATGAAAATGGATTTTTTTCTTCATGTGTCTACCTATCTGAAACTCTTTTGCGCTCTGCTTTTTTGTATCCGCAATATAATCTTGTAAAATGAAATAATGCAATATCACATTATCCATGTATGAATAAGTACATTTCACTTCAATCAAAGCCTCGAGAAGACGACATGCATGCATCATTGCAGAAAATGCAGATTCTGATGATAATACGGATTGGGAGGAGGAGGATGATGATGATGATGATGATGATGTTGTGCAAGTCCTGTATTAGGCTTTTTTATAACAATAAATTGGTAGCATTATTCTCCTCTCTTGTTGCGAGTCACACAGTCACAGCCCAACCCAGCCCAAAAAATTGAGCAAAAAAATGAATGATTGAAGAAGAAGAAAAAAAAGTGGTTGGGCTTATATAGAAAGATGACTAGAGAGAGAGAGAGAGGGAAAAGGGCAATACCACAAAAACACACGTACCTACCTTCCCTAACTCAGTTTGGTACACTGAACCAGTAATATTATGAAGTAGTTTAGTAGTGGTCGTAACCGTAATCATAACGTAATAATAATAACAAGGAAGGATGTCTATCTCGTCTTGCAGTTCGGCTTTCGATTTTCATCGTTAAATAATCAGAAAGAAACGAGTGGAATAAAAAAGAGCAATAACTTGAAAGATGATAATGATGATGAGATCTCTTCAGGTTGAGTGCCTAATAATTGCAAATATACATAATATTCTTGGCTTTAGATCTAAAGTTGGTAAAGAGGTAATAATCATATAAAAAAAGACATATCTATCTCGCCACCATATCATCATGATCATCATCACAATCAACTTGATGATTCCTCCCGCATTGAATAAATTTACTTTTTTTATAGAGCCTCTCCACTTGGTATTTAAATTCAGAATGGAATCTTAAATACTTTTTTGATCTGCAACAAAACAACCGGCGCGACGGTTTTTTTTTGTTGTTATTGCAGAATGCAATTAACTGTACATCCATTTTGTGCACAATAATACAATGATGCTAAAAAAAAAGTAGTAAAAAGAGTGACCAAGCCAAGGGATTGATACGCTTAATTTACTGCTTACAAGGATATCCCTTTAAAAGATACTTTACCTGAGCCATTGTCCATTTTACTTGACAAAACAGGGGATTGAAAAACGTTTTTGGCTCACTTGCGAAAATCTTTGTTAGATGAGCCTTAAGCTGTTGGCTAAAACAAGAATGAAAGACAAGGCAGATTGATTTTTTCAAAGAAAAGAGAATAAAAAAGAGCTGTGAATGAAAAGGCTGATATAACCGTCGATATTGCTGTTACGGTTGAATGATTAGCTCAGCATATCATTATGATGACGTGATATTGGTTCATGCAAGTAAATGAAGCAAGAGACTGAGATGCTGATGCTGTGATGATGATAAAATTGGAAGAAGTGCGAAATACCCCGCACATTTTCTAAAGTGGACTTTTACGTCCTCTTGTTTCGCAAAGAAGACCGACCGACCGCCATCGCCCAAAAAAAAGGTGATTACGATATATGTTGACTACAAAGCCGAGCCATAATACTTATAATCCTCATAAAGGCTCCCTTTAGGCCCTAGCTTAGTTCTCGTGTTTGTCTTGCGGACATTTGAAATTATATCAGGAACATTTATATCCCGTCTTGAAAGAAAGTGTTTTTATTTTTAGGCATAACATCTCTATACTGAAAATAACATCTAATTAGCTTTTTTTCAGCGAGCATTACGACCATACAGCGTGGCCTGCCGTTTTTATCGGTTTTGATAAGGAAAAGTGAAGTGTGCAAAAAGGGCTGGGTAATTGCAATCGGTATACAGGCTCCTTTCATCCTCGTAATCGAATCTATTGTGTATGTCGTTATTGTAAAGTGGAGTGGACACAAGATTATGAGATGAAGAGGGCTCATTTTTCCCGATTGAGAGCTGCTGCTGATGCTGATGATGGGTATGATAATAGAAGAAGAAATCGTGGGAGCCCTAAGGCACCTTTCCTGCGATTTCCCAAGTCCCCCCGTCAACCACTACTGCAGCATAGCAGGTTTTTTCCTACTTGAGAAGAAAGTACGTACAAGTGCAGCTGAATGCAATAGGACGAAGCTGCACCGAGAACCTCATGCTATGCTTGAGGCAATATCTGATAAAAAGGATTAAGAAAAAATGTTCAAACAAAAAAAACGCTCATTCTTGACTTTTGTGTGGTTTTTTGGATACAATTTTTACTTGGCTTGTGCCCGAGTCGTGACTCTCTTATTTCCAACAATACAAAACTGCCTAAGCATCTCTCTTTTTACCTAATGCCTAACTAAGCTAAAAAAAAATGTATATCTCTGAACAAGGCGTGACTTTATGATGGAGTCAGTTTGATTTAGAGATTCAGCAGATGGAATTATTCTGTTTTTTGTCTTAATTTACTAGCCAGAAATCTCTACTCAACCGAACTGATTGAAATGAGGTTGATAAAAATAAGGGCCCCTTTAAAAGTGGTCACATTATGAAATGAGACGTTTTTCCCCTTCACTTGATTCCAATATTTTTATGCTGTAACGCCATTTTCCTCTTGCCCTCTGTGCATACATTTTGCTATTTAGCTAGAACAAACATTGTGAACGCCATCCTTTGCCTAATTACTGATCAGGGATTCTTGCCAAATCTCGAGTTTTTAACCATGTTGAGGCGAAAAAAAGCCAAAACGTTGGTGAAGGGACACCCATTTAGTTTTATCAACAGAGTATATTTTTTTTCTTAGTTTGGCCTTCCCAACTTTAAATGGGAAATGGATTGATGACACAGCACCAGGATAATAAGCCGAGGATAGTTTAATTGGAAGGACTGGCAATTTTTTGGGGGCACTTTTATTCGAGCTAAATACCGTGTTTTGTTACAGAATAGCTTGAATAAGTATCAAAATCCTCGTGTTTTTTTCAAGACTTGATGAGAATGCCTCCTTGTGTCCCTATTCACCGTCATCATCATCAAGAGCCACAAGAACCGCAAGCAGCGGAGCAGAGAGCACTCAGACCAATTCTTTGAAACTGATTAAAAGCGTGATGGACTCTAGCAAGAGCAATTTGTAGGACTGCTAACAGCCATAGTAAAACCATGACGGTTCTTTGTGGTGACAATGACGACAACTACGATGACAATTTTTTTTCCTATGTGATACTGATGACATAACGAGTTTTCCTCGCCTCCCCTCTCCGCCACACCACGACACATGTATAATACTATGTTCCGCTCTTTTCGCTGAAAATAATTAAAAAATGTGCTCCACTTCAGCCAGCTTTTTTTTATGGGAGATATAAAAAGGTACGAAATAGAAAGTGATGTCTGTGATACATCATAATATCATCATGTGGCAAGAAAGCAAAAAAGGAAAGAAAATTTGAAGCATGATATTAGATAATTTAGGCGTGAATATTTCGTATCTGTACAGATACTTCGTGGACGTGCATAAACGCGTCCTTGCGTAATCCGCACTCTCATTGGAGACCAAACTGGTAAGTTTTTTTGGTGTGATTTTGTCTTTTTAAAAAAGTTGAAAATAATTTTTGCAAAAAGTTTGGATTTTGACTTTGCGAGTCAAGTGTTGATCTTCATGGAGCTCTCATTGACCCGCTAACCGTCAAGGAAAAGGCAGAGGAAGAGGTACGTTTACGGCCAAGGGAAGTTTGGTGGGGCGAGTTGAGACGCACTTGGCTAGTCTTTCTCTTCTCTATCATTACTTAATTGCACAACAACACATCTCTTTTTTTGAGTCATCAGGAGCAATAAAGGAGCTCATTAAGCTGGTGCATTATGACATGCACCTATTACGACTTTTTTTCGCGAAAGGAAAAATGCAATTGATTTTCAAGCTTATCTCGAAAAGAAATCATTGTTTTTTCGTCTGCAGCTTGGTGAAGATGGATTATGGACACTTATATAGGCATAAATGGAGAATTGTAACGGGAATGGCCTGCTTTGACGAATAAGCGGAGGAGAGAAGTAGTAGGAGGAAGACTCAAAAATGGGCTTAGCACTTGTAATTAAATAAGAGGATGATAGTTGGTGGTGCAGTCCATCCTCTCCATCCTACATAATGAAATGCTCCACAATGAACTTACAGGTGTAGCTCTTTTAGGAAAGATGTAATATTAAGCTGATTATTATTGACTGATATAAAAAGGATGAGGCTGATGACTATATTGAAAGCTCAACTGAGATGTTTGTTTAGGATGAAAAAAAAATATGGAACAATTTTAAGGCTTCACTTTTCATACTTGGCGACAACTACAATAACACCACGGGATGACCATCATCTATGTGGAAAAATGCTTTATCGTCAACTTGTACAAAGCGCAAAACATGTGTCTCCTCTTCTCTCTCATCCTTCATCATCGTCATCCTCGTCTTCATTTTGGTTAAAAAAGAGTGATGATCAATTGTTGAGTGTGCCTTCTTTAAATGGATCAGTTGCCAAATAGGGGCAGAAAAATCCATTTTTTTATGATCTCCCCGTCTTGTTCACGACGATTGTCGTGGACCGTACAAGACCAGATCTTGAAGATTGAAAAAAAAATTTGCACGTATGCCTTATTTACTCAAAAATTGTCACAATATAATTTATAATGCAGAGATATTCTGCCATTATTACGATATTATTTATCTGGCCAGACATTCATTAAATTTTTTCCCCATCCTAATCGCCCTGTTATTTACCATTTTTCGTCTCAAATTCCAATTACCCCCTGCGTGAAACTATTTTTAAGTTGGTTATATAAAAGACGTAGTGGCCCAGGTCAATTTGCATATTAGTTGGAGAGAAGCTCTGTTGTGTAAAGTCTAGGATGAGAAAAAAAATAAGTTGGCCAACAGGTTAAAATGGTCCAGGTAATTAGAGAGAGTTGTTGGGGATATTAGCGCAGCAAGTGTCACCATCCACTGTGGCATTAATTTCATTTTATGATAATGAACTCGGTTTTGAGTTGGTAACCAGTTGAAAAAGTACAATTATGTACTTATCCACTTGGGCAGACTGGACCAAAAAATATGTCACTCATCTCCAAAGACGACACTCTGCACTCATCTCGATCATTTCATCTCCTCATTATTATTCTCATTATCATGATATGTTGATTAGGGAAGGTACTTTGATAAAGTAGAGATGATCGCAATAAGATGTCCACGCCTTTTTTGCTAAGGACATCCAGGAACTGGATTCCTCTTTCTTGTTCTCAACAGCCTCAACAGAGTGAGAAAGACCGTATAAAAAAATCAACAATAGTATCAAGTTTGCAAGCTCTCTTATTGGATTATGGAAGGTCGTATGACTAATTGAATGCAAATCTCAAGATCTGGTAGTCAGCATATAATTTCCATATTATTGGCATCTATATACGCATCTTTTTGGAATGTGGCCCAATTCTCCCCCTGTGTATTTTTCTGGTGCAAAAATCTGGTCCAATAAATCCCGCAGAGATAATTACTCCTGTTCGACATTTGTCCATCTTCTCCATCATAATAAGAAACCCGATCCTTACACAAGACTGCAGCAGATAGTGGCCACAGCCCTGTATTTAGTGGATTGACTGATGATAATGAAATAAATGAAATGGAGCAATGAGCAAAAGTAACCAGCAATTTTGTCAATTTTTTTTCTCTCCTCTTCTCCCTTTTCTCAAATCAGATGCATGATGCATGATGCTCTGAGTATGAGGCAAGAGTAAGATGGATGTGTAAGGACATTCGCAATAATGGAGGTCGAGATTACACATATGCACTCTTGCTTTTGGCTAAAATAAAAGTTTATATATTGAACTATTTTTTTCGAAGGGATGTGGCCGGTGGCCATCCCATCGTAGTCGTCGTCAGTGACTCTTGTGCAGTCCTAATCTCTATTTTTTTACCCTATCAGAATAGAAAAAAATCCGTCAGCCTCTCAATATCAATATCATCATGATCGCACTCACACTCCTCACACCAAGAGGGGCAAAAATGAAACGGACAGGTAAAACGCTTGAAAGGGGCGATAAAAAATGTGTTATAATGCAATAATAAATAAACAAGTAATAGAGCAAGATATATGAAGGAATTATATCAAAATTGAATGAAAAATTGAAGCAGCGAGTGGAGCCTGATAATAATGGAAAAAAAATAGAAGAAGACGACGTCCATCGACAGTAGAAAGGTGGATGGACGCGCCCCATTCAAGCATTCATCCTTCGAAAGAAGAAGAAAAAGGGGCAACAATAAATATGCATAACATTTATATCTCTGAGCGATATAACAATCAAAATAATAATAATCATAACAATATGATGTAGTTAAATAACATGATAATAAAGTTAGAGGATCAGGAATTATACGACTTGGATAGGTATCCTGTTTGCATTTGCATCTTTGACAAAAACTGGCCATGCAATACCGAACAATAAAAGGAAATGGGGATTACGTTGTTATTATTATAATTAAAAATAGCCAAAGAGGACTCAAAAAGATCTCCCAGTGCGTTTGTTGGATATATATTTTTTATAATTTTGCCAAGTTTTTTGCAATTTTTCTCTTATTGTTTCAGCAAAACATTGTACGTATTTCTATGCATTTGTATTTAAATAATGCATAACAGGCTTGGAAATGGAATCGACTTGAGACTGCCAATCACCATGATCAGCAAAAGATTGCTGATGGCGGTGGTGTGGTGTGGCTGTGTGCAGAAACGATCGAGTTATCTATCATCGAAGGAAAGTAACTGTGATCGAATGATGTCTGATGATTTCGTTGGTGGGGACTATGGCTAGCAGAAAAAAAAAGTGGATTGAGTTGATGTCCTCGGCAGTGCGAAGACGACCAAAAGGAAGAGGATAATAATGATGGCAATGTTCGTTTGGCAGTGAGGATGCTGGTACGAGAGATGAAGAAGAAATGAACGAAAGTGAGCAGGTAATATAATAACATGTGTAAGAGAAGAGTGTGAGATGAGATGAAGAAGCATTCAATTGAAAGGGTGTGGTGGGATGGAAAAAACTAGATCAAGACGACTTTGCAAAAATTGCATTACACATCACCTCGCGTTCACCATCATCATCCCAAAATCTCATGCAATCCCCTATAACAAACTTAACGATGATAAAGTGAAGAAAGAATCTATGCAGCTAGTCAACTCTTTTCTTCTCTGCGGTCCTCATCGCGTCCTTCTTGTATAACAATTCCCTGCTCAAGGAATACATTTTGTGCAATAATAATGCATTTTTGATTTCATACAATAAGTAAACTGCTCTCAGTCTGCCCAACTCTTTTTTTTTCTGTCCTGAGCATCTACAATCAGATTATTATTAAAAAATGTTTCTTCCCCTCTGCCTCTATTTAATGCAAGCTCATCTCTTATCCTCTCTCTCTCTCTCCCTTCTCAGAAGATTGGCTGAGAGATGAGAGGAGAAGAAGTGAAGGAACATCGAGCCAAACAGGGTGTGGTATATCAATATGATCAGCTTCTTCTTTTCAGTTTGTATAACAAGTTGAGAGGGGATATCACGAGAGATGCGTCGTCCTTACACTTTTTCTCTTGATGTTGTCCTCCTCTCAGAGTCACCAGCCAACAACATGTACTGTTACTTACTCTCCATTCCATCTTGATCTTACCCAGTTATATATTCCCCTATAATGATAGGGGAAACCTATATCTAGAGCTACCTGCTTTGGCTCCACTGATCTGATCACTCTCCATTTCAATGTGTTCTATCCCCATCGTCGTCATCATCATCATCACAATTATTATTGTTATTGTTTGCTACACATATTTATCCATCTTTTTTTATGATAGGATGCCTCCAGCTATAGTTTAATCATATGTCGTCTGTAGGTATATGCATATATATCCCTCCTCTCTATGTCATCTCAATCTCCATTTTTTTCTCTCCCTTTTCAACCTCCCATCATACATAAATCTAATCAAGTTTGTTCACACATATATAACCATCGTCATAATCATAACAATAAAATTGATATCTAGTTACAGTCTACAATGGGTAGTCCCTTTTTTGCACATGAATCCGCCATAATTTTATTGCCTTATCTATTATATTGAAGTGGATGAAAAAATTGTACAGTTAGCTCAAGATCATCCCCTACTGGACTGTTTTTAAAGGTCGTCTCAGATTGCCCCGAAATGTAAAAGTACGCTTTATGCACATTCTACGTAGGGATGAAGTCAGAGGAAAAAAAGTCCCAAGAAAAGGGAATCTCTTTGCAACATGGCCAATAATGGCAGGGGTAAATGATGTGGATGACGATGATGAAGCAATAAGCAATACAGAACTGTGGGCACTGCATTGTGGTCGACTAGATATGGCTGCCTTGAAAAAAAAATTGTGAAGTTACAAAAGCGACTTTCTCTCATCCCATGCATGCCACTAATGGCTTCTTTTATAGTGAAGTTATATTACTCTCCCACTGAAAAAAAATATCAAACCACTACCACGACTGATTATGCAGTTTATATTGCTTTTTATGAGACTAGGCTCTATAGCTGGTTATGAAACAACCTGTTGACTAATTGCTCTCTTTGTCGCATCTCAATTCTGATACAAAAATGATACAATTTTCGAGGCCCTTTTAGAGGAAAATTCGATTATGCTGATTCCCATCAAAGAAGATGAAATACGGAGATGTAACGAGAGTGTCTGTGGATGATATATAGTTTCTAAATGATGATAATAATTGACGTGTATTTATCAAGTGCATCTTAATTTTTACCTTATCAAGTCCGTAGTTGACTGTAAAAAACCAGGAAAAATCCAAAAAAACTGGGTTGTTGTTCGATCCACTCCAAACTTGTGTAGTTAGTTTAATTACTGTTATTAATTCACAACCCGGCAGATGGGTAATAATTAGTTTTCATTAAAAATTCATAATACTTGGTCTTGGTAAAGAACACACTTTGACATATACGATGAAAAATCAAGCACAATTTGGAGAAGAGTTGTAAAGTTTCGATCTGCACCGCATCAGCATCAATGTTTCGGTAGAGTGAGAGCACGCTTTTCAGAGAAAGAGATCTTTGTTCAGGAGGACGCATTCACTAAACTGGTCCACCGTTCCATAGTGTCCGAGGAGTGTTTCTTCTGAAGCCAGCTACTTTTCACTTTTGCATGCATGCATGTCTCAGAACTTGACACTCGTTTGACTACTTTCCGTTCTCCTCCGTCCTTTACCACTGTTTATGTAATACGCACAAAATTGTCCACTTTCTCCACAAAACCCCTCCCGTCTTCCGCAGTCAATAGGGAACTTGTTACACTCGTGTCCCTACTGGGAGGACAAAATGCAAATGAGGATATATATTTTCTTCCGTTTCCACAAGGAGGAAGATGAAGGGAAACAACGTCAAGTTTGGAGTGCCACCTGTTCTGTTGTATAACGGTGACTGACGTCCGTATTCAATGTGCACTTGATCCTTCTCCCCACACGTGAGAGGAGGGAAACGCTAAGGAATCTTTAAGTTGAAGCCAGTATTACACAACAACAATAAGCACGAGCACCGCCACCCCCATCATCATCATCACTGATGAATCTAAGTACGGAGGAGCACAAGAAGTATGAAAATTAGATAAATGTGCCCTTCCTTAACGAAAAACACTTTTTTTACAGCACTATTAATATCCTTAATTTTCGAAATAGGAGACTCGTCTCAACTCATGTTTGAAACCAGGAGTAGCACCTGCGTATAATGCGGAATGCCAATATCACGTAATATGAAGAAGGTGCAACGACTCGCGTGCGATAGGGAAAAGGGCTCTTTTGGTGTGGTCCTGCAGCAGGTCTATAGAAAATAAAAGTGATTCATAGCCCAACTAAAAGATTATATGAATCGCGCTATCCATCCAACCAGTCCTGCCTTGTCGTGCCGTGTGTCCCTTTCATGTATGTTGGAGCTTCAATAAGATGATAAGCTCTGGGAAGGAGGAGTGAATGCGGCTAGACAGAACTCGTGGCTGTCAGTGATCTCTTCACTACAGAAATACTTGGTAAGGGAGTGTCCCTCCGACGATTCAACGCACTCTTGTGTTATACCATTTGTGCATTGGATTAACATTGTTATAATTATAATTTTTTTTGCAGCCTTTTCCTTTCAATTGCTCTTGGTCGTTCATTCATCCTTTATAGGAAAGTATTGCGGCGCGTTATATGGCATGCCTCGAAGTTAGTGACACTCACTTTGCTGCAAGAAATGAACAGAAGGGATTATGTGATGGGCCGAGTCAGTGGAGCAGAGTCGCTGCCCTTAAAGTTTAACTTTTTTTTAAAGAAAGCGATCCCATGCAAACTAGCATGTGGATGAGATAGATGGAGATATATTGTATTATAATCATCAGCAAACTACATTTTTCTCCACTATTACGTGTATCTCGAGGATCAGATAATGATGAAGGTACACATGTTAACTGCAAAGCCAACCAAAATTATCCCTCTTTTCTTGCTCCTCCGCCAAAGTACATCATTTAGTGCTAACAATGCATTCATTACACAGGGGCAAAATCTGTGTATAATGAATGAGATGAGATGGATTAGTTTCTGTACATGAGAGACATTACTCATTCAGCTTACATAGTCCCTCTCATTTTTTAGGTAGATTTTTCATAGATTAGTTAGCAACCATTATCATCATTATAGCATGCCTAGGTAAAGTGGAGTAGTAAGTAGTATCATAGTAGCAACCTCATCATGATATCACACTCAACCATATTTCTTCAGATTCACTTTCATTAGTGGTTTCATAGTTTGGTTAAGAATGAAAAAAAGTAAATTAGTGTTGACTCGCTCTACCTCATTGTTATATATTTTAGGGAAGCTGATGCTACTCATTTTTTTGAAAAAAAAATTGGTATCCGTAATCATCACTGTAAAGGGCCTACTCCAACCTTACAACTATGTGCTGCGAAGCGATACCTACGAAGGAAAAACGTGAATCAAAAGCTGTTAAATAAGGCAAGGCAGCTGCCGCCGTTGTAGTCTCTGCTGCTCTGCTCATCTCACCTGAACAGACGTGCCTACGTCTTGTTGCATGCCTTAAATGCTAGGATGAGAAGAGGAAAGTGAAAGAAAAGAAATGAGAGCAGTAGTGCCATGCCTATGAGCAGCCTTATCTCTCTGCTTGAGTTTGATAATGAGAGTCCCTTACCATTGTAGCTAAGCTTCAGAATCACGAGTACATGCGGCCAAAAAGTGCACTTAACTTTGGGATATGATTAGCTCTGTTATCAAATGTAACAGTAATTTAAAGCAAGCTTACCCAAACCCCATATTCTTTCCCTTGCTATAATACAGAAGAACCTCGTAATTTTTTAAAATTTTTTGGCATACGTTCTTGCTTCTTCTTACTCCTCAGCTTTAGGATGGCGAGGGGAGCCCTTACACGTAATCGTCTGTAGTCGAGTTTGTGGTGAAGGATTAAATCAGGTGTAATGCCATGTGCGAAGTTACGTATTTAAGACAAAAAAAGTATATTAGGGGTATTATAAACATTGGTGGTGGTGGTTTTATCCTCAAAATTATTATTACCATGCTTATTATCAGTATAAAAACCATGAATAATATTATCTCTCTCTCTCCTCGCTCGCTTTAACCATCCCAGAGCATCGCTCCTTAATGATTATTACGACGACGAGTTAACTACATAATATTTTGCATAAGATTACGTGTGTGTGGTAGAAAAAGAGTACGACGACATGGGTGCATTCATGTGTGTACAATGATTACTCATTATAATCATCATTAACAACAAGGCATACATAATATATAATCCCAAGATCAAGCTCCTCCAATTTTTTTTCTCCTTTTTTCTTAAACACAGCCAGCACCCAGCTTTTATTATTATCTCATAAGATATATGATGATAATAATAGTAATTGTGGCTGCGTTTTTTTTCTTGCTTTTAAACGTTTAACAATTACGGTTCGATTATTGTAGCCAGTACTCTGCATAAGCCTGCTCCCAACTCATAAGACTTGTGAAGGACCACTTTGGAGCCCAACAATTAAAGCACTATTTTCGTCCGTTCATTGTACTCTGGTGCGTTCGTTCCCACTTTTCGTTTTGCTCGACATCCCATGTACTTTCCGCATGCTTGCTTGCAAATCTTGCTCACAACAGCTAACATACCTACTGACTAATGTTACAGTTTGTCTTTTTTGATGATTAAGAGCCTCTGCTCTTTTAAGGTTTCTTGACTTTTGGGGGAAAATAACAACAGAGGAAAATCAGTCAGTAAGGCAGTGGAGTCAATTATAGCAGTTTCAGTGCATTCCTCCTCTTCTGATGATTGGGGATGGATGATGGATCATGTCCTCGTAACATAACATCACATAACATCATCATCCCTCTGAACAGTCCTTCCCATCTCAGCGATTTCGATTAGAATGAGATGAAGTGGACAATGCTGATGATGATGATGCTGGTGAGGAGTCGCCTAACAATAATGAAACGGTAACAATGCGTACGCACACACAAGCTCGTTATCTCCTGAAAACATTCATCCTTGCTCCACTATAGAAAATAGTGAGATCTATAATGTGTGCAGAGGGCATTTTTATTGTGTTTTATTATTACTTATAAAAAAAGATTGCAATGTAATGTCATCAGTACATTGTTGAGCTGAAAAGGGATAATGTAGTGCAATGAGTGCAGCGGCGTCAGCAAAAGTTATTAAGATGAGGCAGGAGCAAGATCTGGTTCAGTAAGTGGGGATTCGCGTTTTTTTCTCTTTCAGGTTGGGTGTGGCCCGCTGCAAAACTGCACTGCTTAGTGAGCACCAGAGCAGCAGCAATGATGCGACCACAAATCTTTACAACTGTATCTTTGAAAGAATCATCTCGTGATCTTCTTGTCTCGAGGGGATGCGTTCATAAAAAGTAAGAAGCAAAAGACTCCTTGTGCTACCACAACAAGAGCATCTGAAAACATCAGCTATCAAGATCGAGAAAAAAAAACTTTTGCCCAATAATATCAACAATGGGATGAACAATGAGCAAGGCTGTAAAGTTACAATGCTCTTTGCTCTTGTTACTTGTTAATGATGGGATTTTGCTTGGTAGCGAGATCACCAACTAACATCCATCGTCATACTCATATCATCATCATCATCATCATAATCGCCCTAATATTGCATACATAACTCCAAAAAAAATTATCTCATCCATTTTTATCCATTATTATTGTTATTGTTGCTATTCAATATGATGATGACGATGGACTGTGCGAACATCCATCCAAAACTGCACGGTGTTCCATTATGATGACTGTGTGATCTTGTTGTGGCATCGCTGAGGTGGTGTGGCTCATCTAATAATCTCAAAATCATCATCGTTACCTGTCATCATCATAAAACCTTGTGGCACTGAACACTGGGCACGGGCTGGTGGATCCTTGAGACTGAGCCCAGTCATCTGTACACATATACCAATCCATCATCCCTTTTATTAGTGTCATTATTGTTATCGCTATTTTATTCCTTATCCTATATCATCATCGGCTTCATCCCCCTTTTCTGTTCAGAATTCCACCAAATTATGTTTTGATTTGAAGGCACACATGTGCCACAAAAGAGTGCAGTCATAGTCATCAAGACAGAAATAATGGAAGCAAAACGGCATTGTTCGCCAAGAATTCTAAGATTTTATGTAGATATCCCTTTTCTTAACAGGAGTCTTCTTATATGACCAATTTTACATAATAGTGACAGAAACTTCACAAAAGAAAGTCAAGGGGAATGGATCCCCTCTCCTCCGTTCATGACTTGAGACACTACGCCCCAACAACAATCCTTTTCTATAGAAGAGACAAACAGTTTCGTTTTTTCTCTTCAAAAATATGATAGCACATAGGCTGTTTTCTTTAAAAAAATCTATTACTATACTTTTTAATTTACAAAATTCTTTCCATTGTTATAAGAATAATACTGGGATGATGACAATGTATGAATAATAATGTCATCTAAATGAAGTTCAAACAGTTGACCAAATTCAAACAGCTCTTCTTGTGAAATAATACAGAAGAGATGTGATGCGATATTTTGTATAGAAATTTGCTAAAGACATCAGCATAAAGAACAATTTTCTCTTGTTTCTTCTTTCTATTGACTTATTTTTTTAGCATTTTTATCTATCAGTTATTGCATCTTGAAAGGCAAGTCGTTTTTTATGACGTGAGCATGCCCATTGTTACAAGTGTTGCGTAAAATGAGTCATTCCTCTACCATAATTATATTATTATCCTTGTTTATTTACACAACAAGAAAGGATACCGGCAGCTATAAGGAGGTCTATCCTCTTCAAACTCAGAACACTTTCATTGTTCTCCAACTGTCTCGGAGAGAGGATGAAAAAACAAGCATTAGAGATGACTATGACGAGGGATGGCACACGATCATTGATTCTTAAAACACACAAAAAAATAGTGTCCTCTGACGAATCTTTTGAATTATGTTGTACCCCTGCTCATCCCAAGCATGTTTGTTTTTATAAAAGAGTGAAGAGGTGAACTTGAGCCATAAAAATTCTTTCAAGCAGCATCTTCGGTGCGATATCACCGTCCAGCCGACAAAGCAACTTTTTCTTCACTGCCCCTGCTTGTTTTCTCGAGTACAATGAAATGTCGTATATTTAAATAATGAGTACCTTTTCCCTGTTTCTTCACAAACAAATAGCAATAAAATGGTTGAATTGAGTTTTAAGCGTGCGTAAGTGATTGAGCAGCATAATGAATTGCTGTTGCTCATCTTTACCTACCTGTTAGCAGATAAGCTAATTCATCGATAAACTTGGGTATACATGTGTGGTGGCACTGGTGGCAGCAATTACTGCTAATGACAATGCAATGGATGGCAATAGTGGAAGTATAACTTACAATGCATCCAGCACCCGTTGGTATCACATTACCCTTTTTTTCCTCTTTGTTATTTTAATGTTTCCTTTTAATAGCCTGACAACCTCCTATAACGATGAGTGAACCTGCTCTATACATCACAAAGAGTCATTTGGATCTGGATCTATTAACTGTATTTAATATGTCATAATTTTACATTTTAAATATCCTTTTCAGCATGACTTATTATTGCCCATTTTTTAGTTTCATTTTGCCAGAAAATGCGAAATGATGAATGACTCCATAAAAGGTTGATTTACGGGTTTGTAATTTGAGTTCAGAACCATTCATGATGACTTAGTACAAGGCAAAAAGTCAAGTCAGCAACGCGTGTGTCAAGTCAAAATCCAAGAATTTTCCCATGATCTTTGCCCCAAACTCATTATATTACATATGATTACTATTTGTTCTGCACAAGAACACAATAATAAACTTGACTGCTCTTGTTTGTTTGCTCAAGGAAAGTAAAAGGTGCAACTACCTATTCAAATATAACTATGCAAAAATTGGAGCATTGTGCGTATACCTACTTACATTGTTGGATTTATATGAGGAGCCAGTAGTAGTAGAAATTAAACATCCTCGTTAAAAATTGGTATCGGATCCGACTTTAAAGAAATATGATTTCTTCTCATGATAAGAGCTACAATCAGTGGGACGTTAGAAAACAGGCTTGATATCCTTAAAAAGCTCACCCCGACCCCCTGCACAGCCTACACAACTACAACCTCTGCATTCCAATCTATATCCCATTATTTCTGATCATCACCGAGATCATTTAATACGTTTTTTGTCGGTATGCAGCATGCACTCTGAATAGTTCGAATGCAAAAAAGAATCAAGTGAAGTTTAATGAGCCGAAGTTGTTCCGCGTCATCTTTCTGCTTTCCCTCTTTTTCTGCCTCAGTCCTGACATGATGAAAAAGTGCCAATTAGCACCAACTTGACTTCTTGTACAGATTTGTAGCAAACCAGCCCATTTTGCAGTTTACACTCTGAAAAATTGCAAAATTGCCTCAAAAACTTTTTGAGGAAAAGGGATGATGATAGATTTAGTTTAAAAAAAAACAACGTTATATACAAAAAGTGAACTGCCTTTTTGCTGTTTCAGTTGTGTTACGGTGTACGCTATAGTGTACATAGTAAAATCAAGTGTGTTGATTAACTGGTGCAATTGAGAAAGAGCATGATTATTATATTATATTGTTATTATGCTGATGATTTGGTAGCACTTGTTCATCTCTCTCTGTCGGCATTCCCTTAGTTTTGGGAGAAGAAACCGGTTTGGACTCTGTTTCGTCCTTTTATAAATACATTTTTATTGCCCCAACAGTTTAATCTGGTAAATGGGAGACAACTACGCATCACTCAATGCTGTCTTTACCTCAAATCCTATCTTGGCCAATCTGTAAGGATGAGAATATTAAATAATCCGAAAAGTCCCAGAAAAACTCACAGACTGATGTTGATGTTGGTGATGACGATGAGGATGATAAAGTCATCTTATTTGTGGACGACTTATGCTAATGATCTGTCTGCATCTGCAGCCTGCAGACGTCAGTTTGATGATCATTGAACTGTGCCAATAAAAGGCTTTATAAGCAGCTTCCCAGAGATGCACTTGAGAAATCTTGATTTTTAATCAGTCTTTTACAAGAACACTGAAATGATTAAATAAGCCCCCCTACCTCTTGCCACGCCACCTCCACTCCAAGAAGTGATTCAAGGTTGCTTAGAGTACTGTCATAAAACTGGATTACATTTTCATCGAAAGTCATCAAGTCATCAGTCTTCAGCTCAGTTATAGTGTGACTTTACTTTTGGAAAAAAAGGGCTTCAGCTGAAGTGATAATCGTGATTACATTGTATTCGTAAACAAAAGTTTAGTAGCCATGTATCATTATGGATAGGGAAGCAATCAGTTTGCATTTACGTCCTTTTCATCCCATTTACTATATTGCCCCTGTCTCGCTTGATGTGGAGCGTGTAGTCGTTCAAGGAGAGCATTTAACTAGATTTTAAGGAAATCATGCGGACACCTATCATAAATCCTCATATTGACAGTTTCCTTCACATGCCTTTATTTTAATATGCATATTTGTCCAATTGTTCATTCCCTGCTACTACAGCTACTGGTCTCGTTTGGTGGACAATACCAAGTGATAAAACTCCTGGGGAATGGAATGGGCCACTCAGTAATCACGAGTTAGCGGGTTAGGCCCATTCAGCGGCAATTAACTGACTCGAAAGATGAATGAAAAGGGATGCCGCTCGATGAGGCAAATAAGGACAAACGATTTCAATTCAAGTCATTTTGTTGACAATCAGCGCTACTAATACGATGCAAAAAATAGCTTAACAATGGGGACTGCTATTGATATATTTTGTTTCCTTGAACTGGGGCAAGCTGAACATTCCACTTTCCAGTAGCCGACCAGACTTGTTAGAGGATTCAGTGATGGTCTGATGGGGAATGTGGAATGGTAATTCCACCTCATCCAACGCAATTATCCCAAAAATCACGACAAAATTGTGAGGCGAGTAGGCACATCTAATAAAACGTCTGAATTGAAAGCAATAAATCAACAACTTCATTCTCCCACTAATGAGTTGGTGTTGATCAACTTGATGAAGCTAATCATATTCCTAAAGTAATATGTAACGGCTCTGCATAGTAAATCCATCAACATTAGCCATACTAAGTAATTCATTCTGCTAAATTATTAAAAGATGACGGTAGTTTTTTGTCTCAACTTCTCTCTCTCACTCAGTCATACTATAGCATGGCTTCCATCCCTGATTTTCTGATGAGGACGAGGATGAATTTGTTGCTTCTGCTGATGATGATGAGTGGAGGTAGGAGGAAAGTGAAAATTGAAATTATTTTGAAAATTCATCATGATCGTTAATTTGCCATAACTCTTTCTTGTTAAATTACTACAGCCGCTCTATATATTTTTTAAATATGTATATCATCATCATCATTATGGCATAGGTTATAAAAAAAACTTTACACAACAGCTACACTTGTTCTCACTGTATGCATACATGGCCATAAAGCCCATAACCTATGTTTTGATGACCGGCTTGTGTCAATCTTTTGACAAGTTGATTCCTCTTTCTGCCATAATATGCACCACCACACCACATAATCATCATTAACGGTCACAAAAAACCAGAGTGGATGCTCAAAACTCAAAACATGTTCTCTCCTCAACTCTCCTCTTCTGACTCATTTAATTTCTTGAGCAGTAGTAAATAATTTTTTTTTTCGAAAATTGTAACACCAGACGAGAAAGATGAAACGAAGAAGATTATCAAAGAGAGAAGAAGAGGTGAGATGCCCTAGTACAATAATAATTGCAACAATTGCTCAATGCGTCCATTTTCATTTTTTTCCTTCTCTCGTTCAGTCTCTCTTTTGACGTGGCGTGGCATCCACGTAATAAAACGACATGGTCATCAACAACCCCGTCCTTCGCTATATACTGGCGTGGCTCTTCCAACCCTCCTGATTCTAATCCATCCATATAGCAAAAGCTCTCTGTAGGTAGCCGTAAAATTTCATAAAGATTGTTTAAAAAGAAATGAAAGAATTGATTACGATCATCATCGTCATCTCACTCAGGACAACATAAAAAATGTAACATGTCATCATCTAGAGCAAAATGGCATCTCTCTCTTTTCAAAATCCCTTTATGCAAATAATTCGATCACTACCACAGAAGCGAAGGAAAATGCTAACTGGTTTTTCTACATTAAAAAAAATCCCTTATCAGTGCAGAAGATTAGAAGCTGAACTTGAGGAGGAAAGGTGGATGTCTGATATGGATGATCATATTCTTCTGGCGATCATCATCATTGTTACAATTGCTAGAAACTGTTTATTGTTAGTAAATTGGAGTGAGGAGAGAGAAGATGAATAATTTATTGGGAAAAAATACACATTTACATGCACATATGCTCATATTGCTCATCAAAATCCCATCCTCGTCGTCCCCAAACAATGTACATATCATCAAAGGAGGATTATCATAGATCAAAAGGGATACCTACCACTATGCAGATTTATGGAGATCCAATTCAAAAAAATATTTTACTACGTAATAATCATATTAGAAGGAGGGTCGATTGCCCAACTCAAGCTTATCCAATATTGTGCTATCATTGAGTTGATAACGTAATGCGAAGCAGGACAATGGACAAATCGAAGAAAAATAAATAATCTCATCATCATCATCACAATCACCGTTTATATTTCTTTTGTGAGAGTTTTTTTCTTTGTTCACTTTTGTCGGTTGTTTGGCTAGGTTGGAAAGCAAAGGAGCGACAGATCATCTACTCTCATTTTCTCTTCTGTTCTTCTTCACCAACGTAATCATTGGGAGTTGCGAGTGTGATGATATTACATCAACAATATCATCATCATCATCATCATCATCAGGATCCTTGCCGCATTAGCACATGAATTGAATCATTTAGTTTATGGTAGCTGTTTGTCAGCCAGAGACAGAGATGCAATTGGGTTGGGTTTGCAATGGTAAAACGTGTCCAACCGAAAGCCGCATCACTATCACCACCATACCATCATCACATGAGTATAGAAATCATAACGTGGACTAGAATCTTTTTCTCTATTTTATCAAGAGATAAGGAAATTATTGTTATTAGTCCCCCATCATCATCATGTAGTCATCTGGCAAATCGCATATTATTTTTATTTACTTTTGACTGATTGCTCGACATAAATCCACCAAGAAAGGTTGATAGAAAAAGTATAAAAAATTATGTCTTTATTTTTTTCTTCATGAAGTTTGTTGTTAGCATTATATATCTTATTTGTTTATCATTGACCTTTGCTTCTCGTTTTATTGGACAAGTCGAATATTTACACTGCACACTTGTCTGCAAGTAGGTATTTCGAGACAGTTGGCTTTGTTCGACTCTCTATTTAACCTCATGAAAAGAAGATTTACGGGATGTGTCGACAGCCAGTGAAATATGAGGAGAAGAAAGCGTCTCCTCTTCTAACTTCTCGCACCCTCCATGTCCACAAGTTTGACGAAGTCTTGAAGAAATTCGTAAATAGATAGATCATCATCATCACGCAATTAATTGCTAAGCTTGGCATTGCGCTGTTGATCATCATCGCTTATAGCTGTTTTGTTTCTCACTGACTTGACTGCACCAGCTTAAGTCAACTGTCATCATATCCAAAGGAGGAGTCCGTGTATTCATCCTTGTTCCCTTGTCAGATCCTCGTCACTCTCCTCTGCACATTTTTTTCCCTACAAAAGTTATAAAAGATTGGAATGCTGAATGAAACCACTTCCTTCCGCAATTATCATTTCTGATGGTAAGGGGAAAAAATCTCGAGCGGAGTAAAACGACAAAAAATAAATTTCTGGTAAAATTGAGAGTAACGCAGCTGCGCTGCGTCCTCTCAATTTCCATATATGTGTCAGCTG
>JAQGAH010000500.1:0-35584 GCA_034696885.1 Lepidocyrtus paradoxus | reverse complement strand
AATACAGGAAAGTGGTAATCAGGGGTTAAAAACGAGAGTAGCGTTTTGGTGCTAAAGTTGCATTTTGACTTCCCTACATAGCCACGTTTTCCTTTCGTAACGCGTAAGCCCTTTACTTTTATTTGATGTAAAAAGTGTAATTAATGAGGATTCTCTTATGTAAGGATTGAAATGGATGTTGGCGAAGGTGGGTGAAAATTAAGACTTTGCTGAATATTTAGCAATGAAAAAAATATCTTCACTGCACACAACATAACATAATTAATCTAGGCAGAAGTACTGAAACTATTGGTATTTTAACTGAAATGAAGTATTTGCAAGTGTGAGGCACTGTAAACCAGAGATATATCCCTATCCTGTAATATGCACAGGTAAGAACAAGCCCAACTTTTGAAGAAAAAAAAGTTTGCAACAGCAAGAAAAAATTAAATCAGGCGTGGGCAGCCAGGTAAGCACGTTTCATTTGGGATGATAGTGATGATGAACCAAATAACGTTTGAGTTCCGTGTTATACTGTCTAACCACTTGTTCCTCTTTTTTTTACAACTCTCTAGTCACCTCAGAGCAGAGCTGTCCAAATTCAAATTTAAAAAATCAAGTTCAAACTTTTAAATTCGAGATCCTCTGAACAATGAACCTATATTTATATATAGCCAACTGTCATTATGACTACTTAAGCTGACAAAATTAACCGGATCATCATCAGCAACTCGAAGCTTTTAATGATATGACGTGGATGTGATCATCCAAAGTTACTGATATGATAATGCCTGACTAACAATACACCATAGTAAACTACATTTAGAAAGGGGGGAGGAAAGCTCAGAACTTTAATTGGACTCGAGTCCGATAAAACCAGAATGGCAGAGAAATGAGTTCGAATTGGAGAGTGGGAGAGGGAAATATACGTATATAAAATCAATTTTTTTTTGTCAACAATGCAATAAGGAACTTAACCCTTCGATAATAACCACTTATTAAGGATGGTGGAGCAGGAGTCGTCACTCAAGAAGCGTTAGTATAAGGACCACAAACATAATATTTCAAACTGTTCAAGCCACCCACACATGACACTGTTCATCACTCCAAGAGTTCATTAATAATGCTTGGAGTTGATGAGGATGATGATGTTGATGATGAGTCCTTTTCGCGTTCCCCACATTATTTACAATAAATACGTTTTAGCAATATAATGATGCAAAATAATGTAATGTCGTTTGTCCCGTAAAAAAATATGAAGTGGAGAGAGATCCTCTATGCAAGAGAGATTATAGGAGGTCATCATCATGATCATGATCATATCCGCTACACTTCATCAAAAGCAGGCGAGTCACAGAGTCAGACTTCGACATCACCACAAGAGAGAGGGAGATAGAGAGAGATCTGCCCCCGCAAGCACACGCACTTTACAAAAAGGGCTAAATTACCTTCATTGCATTTAAGTGGATTTTTTTCACAAAGGTTATATTAAAAATGGTTTTCTGGTCGTTAGGGACAGAGGGAGAAAAAAAATATATTTCCACACTTTTTGTTTGACTGACAGTTTTGTTCTGCTTGTAAAATAGAAGTTTATCCACAGAGGATTATAAGGGAAAAAATCTGTATAAAAAGGATATTTATGTATGGGTATGAAGAATTCAGATGGTGTGGGATGAAGCAGGTCACATGATTAGAAGAATAAGTACTAATCATTACAATAGAAACGAGCATTTAATCATTGTCATCTTCAGCTACTTTTCAATGATCCTCAGTGCTCAAGTTGACCAACTTTGAGACACTTTCGAAAATCGAAGGGACTTGTCGATTCGAGAAAAATGGAGTCCGTCCCGAGTCTTTACAAAAATGGATGAGGATGAGGATGGTGCCATGTTGAAGATTGTAAATACGGCTGTTTAGCGTACTGGATTGACGAGAAAGATATGGTTTTTTGAAGGGAAATTGACCAAGAGCAAAAAATGACCCCAAAAAGACGGCGTTTTCTAGGTTTGGGTAGGCGTCAATAATTCAGCGGTCCCCTTCACCGACTAATAAATAAATCGATTGAACAGTTAAAGAGCGTTCGCAAAAGCGTTGCTTTCATCTTACTCAAATACTCCCTTGATGACTACTACGCACTTCACTATTCTCATTTGGAACAGCTATAAATACAGCCGCCAACAAAGAATTTTTGTTTTTTCTAATCTAACAATAAATTTACAGTGGTTGCGGCAGTGTTGACAACGAAAATAAGCTGCATTATGCATGTAAATATCCTAATGAACCTATAAGGAACTCTAAGGCTGTTTCGAAGGTGAAGGCTCCTGTTCAAGAGGAGAGGTACCAAATGCGCGGCTGATTGGTGATGGTCTTTATCCTCCGCATGTATTGACTATTGCTGTTGTTATTATGAATATAATTAACTATCGTACAGATAATTTATTGTAATTTGCAATTTGCAACTAGGTGTGATTCTGTTATAGTAGTAATAACGTCCTAAGTATTCTACGTAAGCAATTAGAAGTCATGTATGAACATGAAGGGAGCTAACTTAATAAATCTGTGCAGATGGTCGAGATTTCCTCCAAGTCTGGATGCAAAATTGCCTTAGCCAATTGAATTGGAAATTTGGAAGTGAGAACCAACCGTTTCGATAAATCTAGGTAGGTACTAAATTCCAAGAAATCCACGGACCCAAAATTACAAACAAGCTAAACTATTCAGTGAACATGATTCTTAATTGGTTTCAGACTGTGGTAGTGTGTCAACGAGCGTTATTCCCATGCTAATATCTTTTTGGACCTCTAACCGTCAGCCTGCTCCACACTCTACGTGTTAAATTTAGTGCCGGATCCGGCACACCTTAAAGGTCCAACTTTGTCAATGTATTAGATATCCCTTATCAAGTTTTACTACGCAGTCGACACTTTTATATCCGACATCCGTCATTGTTCTTACTGGCCCTCATGTAACGCTTGGGAAATTACGAGCTGTAGCGATAAGAGATTAGTTTTTGAGGAGGTTATCTCATCTCAAGCCCAATCCATATTTTAAGTCGTAATGTTTTGTCATAATAAAAATAGAAATAAATGCTTCTAAATAAGGTAGAGAATAGATTAAAGGACCACGCTACTGTAAAACTTATCATTGATCACGATTATCCTTATCATCAGAGAGCTCAGATTTGGGAATGAAAGGAGAGCAGCAGAATATAATAAAAAAAAACAATAGTTTTCCTCCTCCTTACCTTCGGCTTCTTTATGTGTTGCCAAGATACCGTTTCACTCTCTGTGGTTTTCAGCAAGAAAGCAAAATTGCAATGACGGATGGGCCGTCCTCGACGACCAATCGTTGGAGTGGAGCTCAGGTTGGAGTTTTTGCGTCTTTCTTGATGAAAGGCCACAGGGACCACACCTGATGACAAGTTCTGCCGGTGAACAAAGGAGTAACACCAAAAATAATCACGTTTCTTACTTATCTCCCTCATTAAATTTTTTTCATTCAACAAAATAAAACGCTATTAATTTAATAGATACTTAAATTTTCTAACGGTAACTTTAAAACCAAATTTAGCCTTTTTCATTGAACTTGAAAGAAAAGACGGAGGAAAGCCATAATCAGCCCCTTTTGCATACACTTGAGTTGGACAATCCAATCATAATTGTCTATACGATTGCAACCCTCGACTCAACCCATCACAGATTTCCCCATTACAAAAAGTATTTAGCACTCACAGAAATATTTTTTTTTTGCACAGACACAAACGACAACAAAACAAACAAGGCCCATACAAAGGCAAATGTAGGCTTTAACCTAATGTGGCTGTTAACAACGTGAGGATTGGGACAGGACACAAATTGGGTGTTTCCCCGTTCTAACTAGTCGTTGACGCTGATAAAGAATTGAATACGTAGGAAATTACCAATTGTCATCGCTGCGTTGAGGGGGGAAAAACTCTGTAATTATTATTATCTACCAGAGTGACAATCGGGACTTGGTGAAGGATAAGATATTTCAATTGTTTCCTATCTGTCTGTTTGGAAGAGGATTTTGAAAATTGACAGGAAACTCTACTCTTCCCCTCAAACATTTTTTTTTCATAAAGTGCTCAGATTATTATCTACTTACCCGGTCTACTTAACAATGGGACATCAGCAAAAAGGGGAGAGGAGGATCGGGAATGCGTCTGCGACTGCACATGGTTACTGGTTACAGGCGACACAGTCAGGCAAATGAGGGTGATTTCGCTTCTCGCTGCTTGATCTTCTCAGGGATCTGGGATGAAGATGAGCAGCAGTTGAGCTTCGCTTGGAGCGTTTGCTTTAATCAGTGCTTTCGCTATTTACCGCATGAGCATATTCCCTCTTCCCTATATTGATGCGGCAATATGATATGATGGGATTGTGAATTGTGATCCTCATCATTGCATCGTCTTTTTAGCACCATTTCATTTGGACAGGAGAGGGGATGAGTTAGGAAGCACACCATTTTTTACTAGCATATTGGTTTCATACAGTTTCTACTCAATATATTTGTATATGTATGCTTGGCTGTTGGGAATTGGGATTCGATTTCGATCACGTTGAACCTTTGAAAGTGGCGTGGAAAGGGAGATATGAAATGGGTTTCTGCTCAGCTAACGATGCTCATCACCGTGAGTCTTATATAAGCTGAGTTGGTGGTCGAAGACCTATTTGGAGAGTGAAATGTGGGCATTTCGAAAATACTGTCTGTTCTTATTAGGACTCCCGTCAGAGTTAGATTTTGCTGAGTATAGTTTACAATAAACTCGGTGAAGTTTCTTTTACAGAAGCTCTTGAAAAAACCAACACTTGTACACATATCATACCTCCCTAATCTCATGAATACTTATTGCAAAGTTTTACGTATATTTTCAAAAATCTTGATGCATTCTCGCCAAGATGAGATCTCATCATCCCATCATAAACCCATACTCCAGCCTTAATTTGACATACCAAAGTTGAGATGAGTCCACTCCACCAACCATCCATATCACATTCCAGTCCCTTGTATGAATAATTTTATGTCTCCGAAGAAAATGTTAGCGATCATCCTCGCCATCCCCATCCCCGTCATTTGACTGTTTTTTCTTTGGAAAGATACGCTCAACCGTTCTCAACTTTACTGACATTACTTCATCGTTCATCCAACAACCGCCTCATCTCACCTTAAACAAATCACAGAGTACAATCCAGTCATTATCAGTATGAGATGGTAGGAGAGGAAGAAAAAAAGGGTTTTGCTTGCTAGGAGCAAACATGATGAAAAAAAAACTTTGAATTTAGGCCGGTACACTAAAAAAACATTGGGATTGCTTAATTCAAACGCTCAAGCTTTGCTATGAAGAGTGAAACGTTAAAGATGAAGAGAACAGAGCTGAAAAACAAGTGCAAGCGAAAAAAAAACTAGAGAGTGAACAGGTAAGAGCTGTGATCATCCTTACGAGCTTGAAGCAAACCTACCCCTTTACCATATACGGTAGTTGTACCTGTTATTACTCAACGCTTGTTGGAGAGGCTTTCTCCTTTTATATTTTTCAATGGTGTGGGCGTCCTTTAAACTTCTTTCTTGCTACTCATTATACATATATACCTTTTGGATCCACGCAGGGGGAGAGAGAGAAAAAAAATACATATTTTATATATATTTTTTTCATACTTATGCATAGCTAATCTATATCTACTTTAAAATAAAGTGTGTATGCTTTTATAATTTTCTATTTTAATAAGCCCAATATATATCTGTAATGATGAGGAGGAGAAAAATCCTCCTGAAACTAAACTCATATAAAATGGAATATGGCGAATCAAGAATGGAAGCCAAGAAAAAAGCTATTTTTATTGTATATATTTTATGTATGATAAATATGCTAATATGATTTCATTAGCTTGGACCAAATATAAATATTTAATGGTGATATAGTGTAAGATGAAAAGGGTGACAAGCGCATGCGAGTGATTTGCATTTGAGAGAAAAAAAATGAAATCAAGTATGGCATGGTCAAATTATCTAGCAAATTACCTTATGATTAGTAGAAGACGTGATGAGGCTCTTAGGCGATATGTGATATTTGATATGTTTATTATTTTTGGAGGAAGGGGAAAATGGCTTGAGAACAGCACACCTGGCCAGTTGACATTGACTTACTTCCATATCATGGACGATGATGAGGAATGATTGGGGTGAAGTGAGAGGATGGAATGGCCAAAGGAATGAGGATGTTGCTAAGAAACTTTTGCACTGGTTGGGAATTTTACGACATTCCTTTGTGGAGTTGATTTGTCCACTTGGGATGATGGTGACTAGGTAATGTCACATTTTCTCAGATCTGGTTTGACTGAACAATAGCCGCCGACCCCAGTAAATTGCTGTCGCATGAAATACTAAAAAGGTTTGATGACTGACGAAAGTATGTGTGCGGGATGTGACACAGCGCACCACAATTTCAGGTGCTCACCTTGAACCACTTCATTGTAAATATGTAATACTTATAGTTTTGAAGATTAGTCGCTAAAGTTTCATTACGCGGATTGTGTGGGCAGAGGAGAGCGTAATGAGATTCTAAACGAAAGGATGACGTTTTCGCAGGTGCAACGAAGAGGGGGATTTGTCATGAGAGCCATCTTTTTGCATTGATCAGCGTTGTGGAAGAATGTCGCCTTAGTTCAGTGCTCAAATCAATGGTGGAGGTGGGCGGTAGAGCGAAGGTCACACTGTCGATTAAGATGGGACGATATACAGGAGCCGAGTTAATTTTTCTCGTGGAGTGACTGGAGCTTTAGAACGGTTCAATTGAGTAGAGTGAAAGCATATTGGTTAATGATGCATGTTATTCATTTTGTATTCATTGATGGAGTTTGGCTCATTTGATCCAAGACATTATCAATCCGGCTTCCTTCCAGTTATGATAAAACAACCTAAACAACGACGAAGGAAAATGTTGAAAAACATGTTACAACTTTACGTATTGAGCAGGGTGCTTAGAGAGCTCAAGTCTGCTGAGAATTGTCGTGGGTGGAAATGGTAAGCAGATAAAAATGATATGAAATGAGATGAATGAATGAAATCACGTCAAGAGACAAGTCAAGTTGAAACTGTAATTATTGAAGTATATATAAATAAATGCCAGAGTAGCAAAATTGCTATCGGCCAATTTTACTACTCTTATTTGATGTCATTTGTTTGTCATTTTTCGTTTGCTCTAAACAGCAATTTATTTTACATTGATTATAAAAAGAAACGAAAGATGGCAAATAAAGAGCAGCATTTTAAAATTAAATTAGTTCAAATTTGATGCATTAATTCTGGCAGTTTTCCAAAAGGACGCTTGTATACTATGATAATACAGAACAAAACGGTTAAAAAATTATTGCCAATACCTGCTAATAATATTTTTTAATATAATACTTATGAAAGTGTCTTTCTGAACGCGACATGCTTCACGATGCCCCGTTTTTTTTAATAACAGCACAAACAGATTGGACAGTAATGGAGAAAATTAAGATGCTTACCAAGGAATCTAGCTTATCTTGAGTTGTGCTGGACTGTCAGCCGGCAATGAATTATACACGAGTTATCACTTATTATCTAAATAGACCATGCTTACATATAGTTGGTTTGACGAATATCCTGTCGTGCTTTTTGAAAAAAATGCCCAGCCAATTGATTAGTAAGGAGCTCAAAGATGTTTATACATTTTGTCAGCTATGCTTGTATAAAAATGCAGTTGATAACCCATCATACCATTCAAATATGTACTATGCAATTAAATCCATATTGAGTAAGTAACATGCATGCATGCACAAAAACAAAATTAAATTGCCTGAATTATCAACCATTTATACATTTTGCAGGCAGGGTTTCAGTTCCTGCCTTCTCTTCTTCGGTGGCAGTTAGAAATTCCAGAGCAAGCGCTTTGACCAACTTGAAATTATTGTTTTTCCAGTGACCAATTTGCCAGCATGTTTAAGTTAGTTTTCCTATTCGCTTTGGCGCTAGGCGTTTCACAAGGATTGAAGTGCTATCAATGTGGAAACTACATACCCACAAGTGTAACGCCATGTCTAAATTTGACCGAACAGGCTCTCCAAGAATGCCCTTCTGAAAGCACTCACTGCGCTACGTACAAACATCCGGCGATGGTCGTATATGACTGTGCAACGGCCTGCAAAGAGCAGAGTAAGGATTATATGAGTACTTGTTATTAGCAATAGTTATTTGGCAAGTCTGCATGATGACATTTGACACGACAATACCTTATATCATGTTTTACTTATTTGATCCCACTTCCAGCTAATTGGGGATTTGAGATTCAATGTTCCGACAACTACAAATTCAATGGAGGAACTAACTCAGCCACTCCCTCCACTGTCTTTGGCATCTGGACTATCCTTGCACTAGGATTTTTTCTGGAATGGTTTGGACAGTAACCAACTGCAAAACTCCTGCAACAATTATTTTAAGCTAGTATTTTGCATTGAACTCGGGACTTTAACGCATCTTATTTGTAATGCTTAACATGAACCGAAATTTTGATATCGATACTTTGGGAAACTATGAAATTGACTAGTTTTCTGCTTTCTCGGCTTATTCTAAGGGTGTAATATTGATAAGTAGCATTTGTATTATCAGGTAATTCTACTTCGTTTTTCAGTAAATAAAAGTGTTTGCTTAATAATAAATACATGACATCTCGCGGACTTGATCTCCCGACAAATTACTTTCATCACATTTTTTGTCTTTTTTTATTCGTATAGAGCATTATTACATGCATAGAGTGCAACATCAACCAAAAACATGAAGATATTTAAGCAATAGAATTACAGGGACAAACTCAAATTAGAATTATATTTTTTCTCTTCAAATCCTTACACGGCGAGTTTGACAGTTTTGTAGTATTTTTTTGTGTGCATGGATTGCATAATATAGCTTATCCTCTTCTCTGCTTCAAGTTGAGCCGTAACGAATGCTTATCTGCATTAACTTCATAAACTATATTACCATGCATTATACATCAAAGTGGGTATTGGTAAGTAAGACTCGTATTACAATAGCAATTAATCAGTATTAGACAAGTATTGTTATCGTCCAGCGATCTCTAGTGGCATGGATCTAAAGACAGATGATTATAATTAGGTGACGAGTTTCACAAAAAAAAATGGAATAATGTCGGGTTCTTTTTTTGAGGCTCATCGAAAACTCATCTTAACTTTAGACACTGACAATGATCGCTGACTAATATAACCTTATCGTAACGTTAGAATAAATTGTGTGTATTTTAGGTTATGTACGATTTACAAATACAGTTAGACGTTGACTTCACAATTAAACATATGCATTTAATTTTGCAACAGACATAGCCTATTATTAACATTAACAGTGTTTTTTACAGTATAATTACATTATTATAATTAATTGTAAATCATCATCTCAAATGATTCTATCTTAATTAGGTGAATTTTTTTTTATATTTTGCATTTTAGCAGGTTGGTGTGAGCGAGCTAATCATTAAGAGGGTGATTAGATAACAATATAATTGCATTTATACTAATCTATCTTGTAACATCACCTTGTAAATTTAACAGACAAGTTAATTTCTACAATAAATGTACACTATTAAGTTAGGTTTTTAGGTGTAATTAAGTTAGTGGTGCTGTAGACATATATTATATATTTAACGGTGTATGGTGCTCCAGTTGCGGTGATTGATGGTTAGTTTGTGTAATTTTTAAGTAGACTTTAGCGTGTGAAGGGGACGGACGAAGAAAGGACGCTGCCCAACCCCTCTGCCTGAAAAGAAACGGTTTTAGTGTGGCTCCCTGTTCTAAATCTCATTTCCTATATATTTAAGTATTTTTATTGTAGACTACACTCAAGTATTTAAATATTAGTGAAAATATTAATCATTCATTATTATTTTACAAATTATCTTCGTTGTTTCTCTCTAGCAAAGGTAGGTTCTTTGCTTTCTCTAAAGCTGCGTAAATCGTCGTATTAATTATAAAAAACAAACAAATTAATAAGGTACTTGTTTACTTTGAGTAGTGAATATTGTTTTTATTGTTTTGAGTGTCACGCACAGGAATGACCACAGTTCCAGAGGATAGTTGCTGGGGGGAGTGAGGAGCCATATCCAAATGGTAGCCTAGTGGGGAATGAACTCCCCTTCCGTTTGGATACATCACCTCCGACTCTTTGTATCTGCTTGTAGTCCGGGTCGTCGTCTGTGAACTTTCCACGTTCCCGATGGCTCTCCCGTCATCCGCTCTGATTGTCCTTTTGGAGAATTTGGAAGTGGTGTCCGTCTTAATTTTAGGTTTCGTGTCGTCCTGGTCCGGCGTACTGGAGCTCATCCTGTAGGTCTCGTGATGGTCATCGGAGAGTGGGGAGCTGGCCCCAAACTGTCTGGGTGATTGAAGGGATGCCCTGGTGGACATCAGTGATCTGTCATTACGGGAGTAGGCGTTGTTTGTGGGGGTCATAGATCTCGCAGGTGAGCTGGCCTTGGAACCCCGGACTGACTCAAATAATTCGACCGAGTTTTTTTTTAGATTCTCGAACAAGCTTCGTTTCGGTTTTGTTGTGGGGGTGGGGGTAGTAGTGTGGTTGTTGTGGTTGTTGTGATTGGACTCGTAGTGCGTATGATGATTGCTGCCGTGATGATTATTCTGATTCATGGAGTACATGTAATGGTCATTGCTACTACTCACGTCCCGTGTGCTTCGGCTCATATTCTGAAGGAGCTTTGGGGTGAGCAAGTCAGGACCGTCCAGTAACTGTGGGTTGGATTTGTAGGTTGGCGAGTACTTCGTTTCATTTGACAAACGCGGTGGATTGTACGCTGCTGGCCTATCCCTCCCAACAGACCTCGGGGTAAAGCTCATGCTTCGACTTAGACTATTCGATTTCCGGGCCACTTCATGATTCGCATTCCCATAACTGTTTGATATGGACACGTCAATATCATCATCCGAGCCGAAACGCAATGATTTCCCTGTTGTGCGCTTATTCCGCTCCTTTTCCACTAATGAGCCTTCATTGTCCCCAAAGTAGAATCGCCTCCGGGGGAGGGTTTGTGAGCGATTGTCGGAATGATTTTCTATCACCGCTCCGGTATGCTCGATCCCTTTCAAACGGTTCATGGTACTGGATGGGGTTCCCACAATATATTTTGGATGGAATTGCTTCTGGGAGGCTCCGTCATAAGAGAAGACCCTTTCCCTCCTCTCCACCGTTTTCCGTTCTGTCACGTCAGCCTCCCCATTCTCGTAATAGGCGTTCTGGCCAGGATTTGTGTTCTCATTCATTTTATACTGATTGGAGTGCTTGGTCACGTAGCCAGAGTTTCCGTATGAGTTTCCAGAGTCAATAAAGTCCCTGGGGGGACCGCCAGTGGAGGGCCCATTGTAGCCAAAACTTTGCTCACGGCGTTCATACGCTTTCCTTTCTCCAACATCTCCGCTCTTCTGCAAAGTGATGAAAGAAAATCGTCAAAACTCGTAAACTTTGGATGTTTCCCCATTTCACTCAAGTACGTGATCAAGTAAAAAGCAAATTAAAAACAACTTTCACAAATCTTAAACCACAACTATCCGAAATTCACGATAAATATAGAACTTTTATATAAAAAACCAGTCAATATTTTTGCTCAATAATTGCTGTTGTTCAATAATATTTGAAGAAAAAAACCAACAAAAGATCCGAATGGGAGAAAAAAAACGAAATTTATCGTACAAGTTTCGTTTCTTATAAAATGGCAATTTTACCTGCAGATATGAAGGCGAGTCACTGGTGTAGTATCGACTTGAAAAATCGTTGTTCATGGCTGTGCCGGTATGGCGACTATGATGGTCAGCATATGATCTGTTGAAGTCAGGCGAGTTGTTTCTACGGCGGGATCGTGGAGGCGGTGTTGGTGTGGGCTCCGCATCCCACAAATTCCCCGATTTGGTCACAGACACTCGTCCTATTTGTGAGTTCATCGAACGACTCATATCCTCATGGTGGTGTCGATTTCGCAGATCCTTTTTCATAACATTAAAGAAACAAAAAAAAGAAGGCTATTGTGAGGGCATGAAGACAAGTGATGATTTCATAACTTGTTCTTTTTTTAAAACAATTAGTTCAACTTTGCTCTTTCCTCGTATGTAGCAACAACGGTGACTAAATAAATTATGACTATGTATGTGTATCTAGCACAAAGTTTCTGTTTTTGGCATATTGCTGGCATTTGCATCTTCTTTGAATTTGGTCTGTACAGTACAATCATTCTATAAAAATAGCTTTAATTTGAATGAATTTCAGCATATGAGCATGATTAACTATTGACGTGACACTTGTTAAGAACAAAGAAATGGATTGGCTGTTGTGTCTTCACTTCCTCAACAGAATTTCAGATGGAGTCTTTTCAAACTAAAGCCTGCCAAGTTGAAGGCATTGACAGTAATGACTCATGTTCTTTTCTCTTTAGCCATAATATCCTCCTCGTGTGATTAGTTTTCATCAAGTCTGAAAGCATTCCTCACTTCCTCACCATTTTCGTCTCAATTTATGCTGTAAACAGGCAACTTATCTGATGGGATGAGCTTTTTCCAAATTCATTAATTAGTGCATAACTGGAAGACTGACAAGTCCTCTAAATATATTTGCTTTTTATGCAGCCATATCTTGCTGACATCAAATTACACACAGGCTACAAGATACTATCCAAGTGATATATCGTCAATGACATAAAATGTAAACTTGTTAATTAGTGGGGATCATTGTAAATAGTGTAATTATTTATGCAATGACACATTTAAGTTCCTTCAGGTAGCCTTGGGATGCTACATAAAAGTGCCCTCATTCAGCAGGTTAGTCTTATTCTGACGATATATCAGTGATGATGATCATCAGCTTTTGCATTCCTACTCCTACGCGCTCTACATTTGTATTTTTTATGACTCCTTTTTAAAGCTTTTATCACTCAACAGATTCATCTCAATATTTTATATCGATCATTTTCATTTTCAACAAGTTGCAGATTTTTATAAATTGGAACATCCTATTTTTTTTATCCAAATCATTTTTTTTTTCACTGCAAATTACAACTCATTGCTAAACAGACTAATCATTATTGTCCAATCTACGTCATTTCACATTAGAAGAGTCACTCTCGGAAGACAAAGAGCAGAAAAAATCTTCATAGATGAGATAATGGACTAACTATAGCTAATGTGGAATCCTTGCCTTCGCCTGAATCCCTCATGAAAGTAATATTTAGCGTTTGCAAAAATAGTCTTTATAAAAATGGAAATGAATCAGCACTAACCGCTCCTCCGCCCACGCCAAAGGAGGAGGGGTTTAGCGAATAAAGTTTTGAGCTGCTTATTATTGCATGAAACAAGTTATCACTGTTCTGTCTTGTTCAGCACGTTTCGCTGTATCAACAAAAAAAACAGGCTCTAGCTCGTATCTATAGCTGTATACGTAGAACTTTTCAGCTTTTGACTTGATCAAGAAGTATCAGATCTGGAAGCGTAAATAAATTGGATGGAACACGTCCACCTGCTTATTTATGAGATGAGCTGAGCATTAAGTCTTTACGCTACAATGAGCTGGTCTGGACATAGGAAGATGTTATCATGAAAAAGTAGGATGGGCGATATGAATATGACACAAGTTTCAGTCCTGATATCAGTTACCTAGTCATTATGCCTCAATTTCTATCATCTTCGACTTTCGATACCTGTCCTGCCCAAACTTCCTTATATAGAGACTGGTGGACGAAAACTTTCGTAGAGAATTATTTTGACCATTTCGTATCCCTCTCATTTTTTTCAAGATGTGCTACCACAAAGGAGAACAAAAATTGGAGGAGATACAAAAACAAAAAAAATAACAAGAGGGGGATGAAATGTGATGAGGATAGGCAACTAGCCAAATATAACTTTTTTTTCAAGATAATGTATTTTTGTTTTTTTTTCGGGGAAATTTTTGTTTAGAAAGGCGAGCAACTTACAAAGTGGACACTATTTTGACTATGATTTTGTCTGGTTGGAGATTCCCCAAAGCTGATTCTCTTTCCCACAGGTTCTTTCACAGATTTAGATCGTAGCTTCCCCGTAGAAAGGATTTTAGGACTATGCCTAATAAGCGGGCCACCACTTGGAGATATCTGTTGTGGTGGGGGAGAGTGGAGGGGAGATCCACGGGAGGTCATAGTGACATGGATCCCAGTCGGGGTTGAATGTAAAGGGGATCTAGGTGTGGCTTCGGAGTTTAAAGAACTACTAGAACTACCAAAGTGACTATTGAGCCAACGATTAGTCTCGTTTTTTCTCGTGTACTCCTCCTGATCCAAGTCCAAGGGGCGGTTGGTCAGCGCGTCCTGTCGGCTTGGTTGAGCATTTGGAGCAGTATTTTGATTGAACAAGGCGTCTGTTTTGGGGAGGCGATGAAGTCGTTCCGACACCGAGTCCCATAGATCTTCATCCCCGTCCCGATGAGTATTGATATTCTCCGAGACGAAGTGGCCTCCGTCACCGACCTAAACAGGAAGCACCGGACGTTGCGTCAATTTTCGTGCTTTAGACTCGAACCAATTCATATTTCATTGAACCTTGCTCATGTGATAGTGGAAGGAAGAAAGGGATATAAAAAAATGTACAAAGTAATAAAAAAAAAGATTGTTTGTTTGAAAGACAGAAAGCCGGAAGAGAACAGAGTATTGAAGGTCGAAATGTTTGAGTCCCCGATGCAAATTGTTTGTGAATCGCCATGTTTTTTGTACATGCCAAGCTACTGCATTACCAGTGACTACAAACCAGATAATCAAATACCCAATGATTGACTACCATCCAATCCCAACTTATGCCATTTAACTAGATAACCATGCATTTAGTCATTCACAGACCCAAGAGTTATATGAGAAGGTAAAATATATGCTTTTAGACAATGTTTTTAGCTACGCCAACAAAGTGCAAAAAGTTGCATAATACCTTGCAATCCTCAATTACAGAAAAAAAAGTATTTACATTTTGTTACCGCATACACCAGCATAACCCAACTTAGGAATTATAATAGACTGTACAGAATTATTTGCGGTGCACCTTTATTACTACTACACCAATGCGTGCGATCTAACCTAAACAAAATCTTTTTTTCTTTCGTTTTCCACTCACAATTCCAATTCCAAAACACCAAATCATAAAAATCAGAAGCTCAGGTAGAGAGAAAGTGTGAAGAAATCAACTCCCATGACGGGATGTTTGGTAAGATGAAAATTATTATATTTTTTCAATGAGGTGAAGATAATTTTTGTGTGGATTTTGTATTCGTATTTTAACTACCTTCACTCCCTGGGCGGAAGTTCCTCCTTTGGGGACGGCAACGTATTCGATGAACTTTTCACTCTTCCCGTGACTGTAGTCTTGAGCGCCTTCCCGACTCTCGATGTGCTCAAATTCGTCTGAGTCTGAGTCCGGAATGTCTTCGTTGTGGAATACCTCATGCTCATGTCGTCTCGTGATCTCGGTCACCACGTTCCCATCCTCCTTCACTTTGCTTACCTGGGATGTTAAAAGAAGTTGCAATCATAATTATGGACAAGTTTGACAATGGGATTTCTCATGCATGGATATGGATCTAATTGCTAATTGCCACGGATAATTTTTCAAATGGTGGAATGAGAATGGGAATTGCAATCACTCCTATTTAATGACAAACTAGAAAGGTTCAAAGGTCGCTTGTGGCGCCTCATCTCCATTTTGAAGGAAAATAATCTTTGGATGAAAAAGTTGCATTAATGATTAATGAGAAATGTTAATTGAAAACGAGATGAAAACCGTCACCAACTTGGGTGACCTTGTCGTAGACAGCATGTCCTACGTAAAGGACATGATGACGACGACCTTAAGCTATATACGGAGAACTGAGGCAATTATATTTTTTCACATTAATTATTTTTTTGCGCTTAGTAAATTGATAGTCATCCTCATCATCATAACTAACCTCTTTCGTGTCTTCAATGTCCGTCGTCCGATCATGTCTTCGACTCTGCTGAACAACTTTCTTCTGTGCGGAATCCTTCCCCGTGAATGGTAACAACTCCTTCCGATCGGAGGGACTGGACAGGGTTTTTCGCACTGCTGCTCCCTCTCTCACTGCCTTCAAAATGTCCTGTTTTAACCGTCCAAAAGTAATCACAAAACAGACACACGTTAAATTCACATCAAATCAGCAAATATTCCTTTCCCTATTTTTTAAAACTTAAAGATGGTCACAATTTCAGTAGGTTTCCATTTCAAACAAAACACTCTGGTTCACCACACAACCTCCACCACAAAGTTCACTTTCAAAATAGTCGCCTCTACAACAGCACTACTGACAGCCCAGTCCCATACGTAATCATTCATTCTAGCCAAAATATCAGATCAGATTTCAGCCAAAATTTCATATTTCAGCAGGAGTCCCAGAGTATGAAACATTTTTGCAAATCGTACACAACTGAACATGTACCTACCTCCCAACCACCAAGCTCTACCCACCCAGTAGATGATGATGATTCCACACTTACAAAACTCCTTATAAAAACGCTGGCTTAGGAATTCTTGAATAAATTATAATTTTCTCTCTTGCCTCTGCCTCCGAACTATATCCCTCCTTGGCTCTTATGCAGGTACTAGCTCAGCTTAAAGTGTGGCGGAGCAGTTTTTAAAATGAGAGAAAAAAACGTTCAGCAAAACTTGTTGTCATAGTTTGCAAAGTGTAAACTGCAGGATACCGATACCACAGAGGAGTGAAACATTTTCGCAAACAAAGGAAAAACTGCAAAATGGCAGGTAGGTACCTATAAAGTCCGCGAAACTGCCCAGTGAGGCTGAGGAGAGGCTCTGCGCACAGTTTGACTATATGTGCTAAAAATTGTTTTAACCTTAGTCAACCTTCCCTCTTAACTGACCACGGTGCGCGGAGTGCCAACAATATTTCATTCCGGTCAACAGAGTTTTGGTGGAGGTGGGCAGACATTCTTCTTCTTCAATCTCAGGCTCACAATCAGAGTTCTCAGCCCAGCGTTTTCTAATCCTCCTGAGAGCAGATGAAGAAGATGGGATGAGCACAGGCGTTTTTTTTCAGTTGGACTTATATAACAAACGTATTAAAATGGATACATATTCCTGCCCCGATATAATAATGATCTTGCCTCCTCTCGCACCAAAATGGAATGTCGTGCTCGCTCACTTACTCCTTGCTCCCAATTTATTATTTTTTCGTGAAAAGGGTGATAATACCGCAGTTTTATTTGTATATATATGCTATAGCTCATATCATCTCCATCATATTATCTTTTCAGACCTTTTTCCCCTCTCGTAGTTATTATTGCTCCTTTTTGCAAAACTAATTTTAATTCTTATTATGACGTTACATGGCCTTTCAGGAGGAAGACGTAGGTTAATACATTGTGGATGGATTGGACATATGTATGTAATTATGGTGGGAGGCGAGATCTGACTCTTTTTTTAATACAAGAAGTAGAAACTATCATCTTTGTTGGGATGATGGCGAAAAAATGCCACACCGGAGTCTGGCAAAAAAATAGGTAAGGTGAAGTTGGGCTAGTGAATAAGCTATATATATACATGTTACTAGTTTGATGTGATGAATGAGCGTGGCTCTGCTGCGGGCAAGAAGAAAAATGACAAAAGTCCATTGGGGTTGAGGAGACCAGCATCAGCGCTATTCCCTTTAAGGTTTGATTAGTTAAGTAACGTAACTAATCTCTACTCATTTGCTATCAAGACTTGAGGTGAAATGGGTGGCGAAGCTGAGGGTGAGTCAGACCAGGGAATTTATCCTGCACTTGCAGCTCCTCCAGCCAGAAGCACATAATGAATGGTTTGAAAGGTCGTAATTTCCCTGTGACAATTCCAGAAATTTCCGTAAATTCATGTCGTCACATATGCAAGAATTACAGTTTAATGTGTATCCTGATTAAAATAATCAACCCATTTGTGATCACTGCTCAAAGATCAAAGGCCGAAATTGAGCATGTGTGCTGAAGAAGATGACGATTGATATTTTCCAGTGGCAACTCAAGCATACACGCACTTTTGTACTGTATTCCATTAAAATGTGATAAACTAACATGATATGAAAGCTTGAGCATGAACATCAACATAAATATTTCGCATCCCAGTCGTCAGTCGTGTAGACAGCGAAAAAGTGCAGAAGCGCCAGCGCCTTCACCTACTCCTGACCTTGACTTCGCTCCTTTCTTGTCACAACAAACATAATGGCCAAAGCCAACACAAAATTAATTCAAAACTGCATACCTGCAAGAATATAGCTAATCATGCATTACAATAGGGATTTGTATGTATATTCCCATTGTTGACTTTGGGATTGGCGTCGTCACTCACCAACAAAGTAAATTCGTTACAGGAATAATGCTCGTGGAGGCCACGGAAATCCCTCCACCTGTTTTTTTCTTCTCCTCTCGCTTCCGCTTAAAAATCCCGAGGCAATTGCGAGCTATCCCAGAGCCCTTTTTAGTAGAAAAAAAAAGAAGCCAAGCCAGAGAGGGAAACATACAAATATCGCAGACATTTAATGAATGGAGCCTTTTAGCTAATTTCATTTCACAATCCACAATGAAACTATCAGCCATGAATGATGATGATTAAGGTTAAATGCCTGTTTAAGGAATGTGTCAAATTTAACAGATGACTTTATAAGTGACATACAAGGTCCTTCCCTCCTTTTCCTTTTAGCCATTTCATTCCATTGGAACAAAATATTAAGCCTATAGCTGCTGCTGATGATGATGATGATGACGACGTCTATGATGATGTGAATACCAACTCATACTACAATGGACAAATATAGGACAAGGAACTTCCTCTGGTTCGAGCGTGCATATATTTTGCCTACTCAAATTTAAAAAATGTACTTTGTCTACTTACAAATTAGCTGTTGATAAAATGTTATCGGTATTTATCATATTATCGCCATCAACGATGTTAAGTGCATTTTTAAGTATCAACAAGAAATGCGCAATGAGCAATGAGCAGTGGAGCAGAGAGATCGATAAAAATTGCCAAATGGAAAGGGATACTATCTGCGTCCTCCTATGTATTTAGCATGTTATGATATGAGATGTTGCGTAGGTTGCCAAAGCTAGCTTCCATCTCACCCTATTCAACAATCAAACATTGGCTCTGATGATTAGATAAGTTATTATTGATACTAAAAATCATTGAAGGGAGACTGTCACATACATAGATAGCAAGTGGGAGGTGACAAATGACGAATGACATATATTATATTGGGTGACGTGAAGGACCTTTAAGTCTCCCAGAATGGAGGGAAACGTTGCGAGCCAGTCATATACCAATTTTATCTCTCATTCAGCCCATGTTGGAGGGATGAAGATGACACAAAAATAATTACTTGTGTATTCAATCATGCTGCTGGTGCGGAAATGACAGAATTAGATGGGGCCAGAGCAATCTTTGCCACCAGTCATGTCATTAGCCATCATCATATCAGCATCCCAGCAGTATTCAAAATGAAATCAAGGACAAGCATAAACCATACACGGTGAAGGTGAGCTTATGTACATCATTGAAACACGAATTGGCAGAATATCAGTGAAAACTAAAGATACAAAAAAATTATCATCACGTTTGAGGATTCTTGAAAAAGTTTATTATATAGCCTCGGGGGTTTACATTCTCGCAGAAAAAGATTGCAAAAATGAAAAAAAAACTTTGTTGTCACGCTTGAGCTCTCAACTTTCCTAAGTGAGTACTTCTGGGTCAGCTTTTTTCTTGCAAAAAAATCGTGGATTTTACTTTTCAGCCTTTTCTAACTCCTCCATCGGGATGATTATGATGATGGTCATCATCAATAAATGAACGATTATGTATGGTAAAGGGTGTTGAGACCCGAGTCCAGAGTCATTAATTCCCATTTTTAGTAGGATGTATGTAATGAAGGGGGAAAAAATAGTCATTTTCAGAAATACATCTTCATTCATTGTCATTCAGCTTTATGTGGAAAGCTTGAAGGATGGGAGATAAGTATAAATAATTTGTATCTCCCAAGCTGACACTTAACTTTAGAAAGCTCCCTATGTCAGCATTGCATTTTCCCAACGGAAGTGTATAATCCGCCGGCAACTGTATAATGAGAAGGTTTGCAAGTTTTCTAATTGCCTTCGTGGAACGACAACTTAATGATTATTGACTTTGGCACCGGCTCAATACCAGAACTGCATATATGGTACCCCGAAAAACTTGAATGAGCACCACCTCACTCAACCAGAATCTGACGGATACAGGATTCCCAAAAATATCCAACAATTCTAAACGCTGATTGTCTGGACACGAAAGGAAAAAAGGGGAGAATGGCCACTATTTAAGAAAAACTGACAGTTCTTAGGTAACCATGAGATTGGATAAAATCCAATGAAATCCTACACGAACAAAATTGCAAAAATGAAGTAAAGCTATTCTCATGTTTTTTCATATTTTCACGTTTCGTGATCTCTGGAGCTACTTAATAATTCATATCACAATTCAAAAAAAAACATACATAAACTGGTGGCCTTGGAATTAGAAAGGTGTACAGGATTAAAAGAAGCATATTTTTTGATTGGAGCTGACAATACTCCCTAAGTGACCAATTTACACTTGAATGATTATGTATAGCCATGCAAAACTGATATTCAGGATTCCTAACATCTTCTTCCAATCCATGCATCACCAATCCTAACAATTTTATCAATATTTTTTTACAGTTCAATAAAAGAGCCCAAGACGAAAAACAAAAGGATCAGGGGAGAGCTGATAAGTTAAAAATAGTGAAATATTACCGTAGACCAAAATAGACAGATGATAAATCATGGCTTAACTCACATCTTTTTATTCCCCAGCCCAGCATGAGAGATCTCCAACCCGTGTGAAGGCTTTAGGTACTCTCGTCTCAATCCACTCAAAGCATTTAGTAGCCTTTTATCTGACGTTTTTGAGAAATCAAATGGATCTGTTTGGCATATCACATTTCACATGTTCTTTATCTTTTGAGGACTCCCTACTATTTGATACGATGGTATTAAAATGGTTTGATATTTTTACAAGCCTTTCCTCATAAAAACTGAAATGAAATGGGCAACAAATTTAGATATGTATCTTGCAAGCAGAGAGATACGCGCATTTTCTATTTCTAAAAAAAAAGTCGGAATATTTTTTTCTCGCATTTGTCAAGTTCGTTTAGAATAGGCATAAAAATGGTGAATGAGTGAAATGGTACCGTTTTTTAAATTCTTTTACGTGAGATGATAAGGGTTTGTTTGAAATGGATTGATTGAATTACCGTTACTGGTTGAAGATAGGTGAATACATGACTTGGCTTTGAGATTTTTTCAAGTTTTTTAATTGTCTGTATTTTCCCTGTGTGCACATACCTTGTTGAGTCCATTTTTTTCTAATGATTTTCCCTAAAGTTTACTTTTAGGTATGGATCATTGGTGATGGAATTAAACTTTCAAATGTATTTATTTAGTTTTTTTTTGTAAATTTTACGCCTCATTGAGTTATCTATATCCTATTCCTTTGCTGGTATAAGCTAGTTCTGATATTTTTTAAAACAAACCAAGAAAAAAAAACTACGCATGAAAATTGCTTTATATTGACTATCTTGCAGCTCAGCTCGTCTTATGTTTATGTCAGAGAGGCCATAAATTTGATTTCGTTAATAATAACTATTCAACACGAGTTACGTACAGAATTTTTTTTAGGTCAATGTCTTCAGACTTCTCTTAATAAATAATAATATAAAAAATGACTGCAAACAAGGCTAAACATATAATACAACACTAATTATAATAATGGAAGATGAATTTCTAGCAGCGATAAAGAACTTCTGGCGTAGCTGCATTGATTAGCACTTGTTTAATTAGGGTTGTTAAAATATTGGTTTCGAGAAGGATAGTAATATCCCATCAGATAACTTTCATTTCAAGCAGCGTAATCCTATTTTTTTGATGCTTTTGATTTTTTTAAAACATTTACTCAGAAATTCCCTCAAAAAGCCACAAATCACTGTTCATGACTTTCAATGAATGAACTTTGAAAAAACGATGTTCAAATTAAAGTCACAAAAAGGAGTTTACCTGAGTTGGCTAAACCTAAAGACGAAATAGTTTTGAGATTGGATAAAGGGCAGAATTATTACTTCAGTCTCGTGCCGTCACACAAATTCTCAAGGGTTTCTCAACTTAGCACGTACAAATTAAATTGAGCGTGAAAAGGAGGAAAAAAGGGAAGAAAAGTGTTCAAATGTTGTTTTCAAATTTGATTCTGCTCAGCTTTCCCAACGATTCAGCAGCAAAAATCATGCTTACCATTTTCAAACTTATTTTTGCCTTCCCTTATCTAAGCCAAACACAAGTACTCTATTTGTGTCTCCAATTATGAACTGGGAAATTATTAGAAATTAACGTACTGTAATATTTAATTACGGAATTATCAGGTCACATTCATTAAAGCTCTAGATCATGTTCCAAACTGGGACAGAGAACAGTTACCTACGCATGCCAAGCGGCACCACACAAACCAAAATACTATTGGATTACCATAAAAACTGATGAATTTTGTCACGAAAAAAATGGTAATTTCGCACTTTTTAAAAATTAGTTTCCTTTCATTACATGAGAAACCCCGATATCATCATAATTATTAGTGGTTTTATCTTAAATAACTTTTTAGGTTCCGATTCGCAACCGCATCAAATATTTTCCCTGAACAATAATGGGATTGATTTGTACTTTCGCAAAGTTAATTTAACATCGACCGTATTCTGCATGTATCCATTCTTCCCCTCCCCCTATACTTTTTTTTTATCTGGGATGGAAGAAGCTACAAGCTCATGTCGCATTGTTCTTTAACCCACATGATGAGTTTGGTATGTGATCCAAATCTAAATACATATATTTGTCAGTTGCATCATGATACCTTGAAAGATTTATTGTGGGATTGGCATCCTGATGGTAGCATCTGACAATTATTACGATTGCATTATCTACTCACACCCGGACTGACATGACATGTGCTCTCTTCTATAGCAGTTATATTTTCAATAGAAAAAATTATCCCCTCTCTCATGATCATGACATGATGATCTCACCTACACACAGGTTGCTCTCTGCAGACAATTAAGGTGGAGAGGAATGGAGTGGGAGATGAGAGATAAATACTTATGTAAAAACAATGAAGGTCAATATCAAGAATTTTTGCATATAAATAACAATGCAAATAGTGCAAAACTTTAGCATGACCATAGGAATGTCAAAGCATTGCGTGGAAGTTTTGAGGAGGAAAAAATTCATTACAAAAAAACTTTTTTTTTCTGACCATCTTTTAAAAAAATCTCATCTAAATTAAAAAAAAAATACTTCTTTGCTAAACTAATGAACCAAAATATTATTACGTTACCTCATTACTGACATCGCCCAAGTGCTGAACCTCCTCTGTCTCCAAAATGTCCTCCACCTCGTCATGTGTTGTCACCTTCCGCTCATTCGTCTCCTTCACGACGGCGTCGTCCGGAAGGGCTTCAACGGCCACCCAGCCCTCCTTACCAACCATGTCGTCGCCATGAGTCAAATGCTGTGAATGAGGAGGTAAGATAACATAACGATAAGTTAAATTTAAAAAAAAAATCTCATCATCATCATCCCACCCAACTTCCGATTTCCCCCCATATACAGACTGTGCGAATTAATTGCACTCGTCATCATGTCAGCGTCGACCTAAATTTACCTCAGTATGTTCTGACTCCTTTTTATCCGTATCCTCCGTCGTGTTTGTCGTCACAATCGGACCAGAGTCGTCAACCACCTTCCCATCCTCCAAGACAATTTGTCTCTTCACCCTCGTCTCTATTTGTTTGGTGGTCGTGAGTTCCACCTTCTTCTTCTTGATCCATTCTTCTGAAATTAGCAAGATAATTGGGTATCATTACATATATTTTTTTCATTATCACTCACAACATACCTTTTTATAATTATAATGCATGGATGATTTTTTTTAGCAAAATAGTTTTATTTTTTTGCCGGTGGCACATTTTCCAACCATACCATATCATAACCCTTTCCATCACGTTAAAAAAAGCAAATATATAGCTCATCTCATATAATTAATCCATTATTATAATAATTAATTCCAACAAAATGACGAGGGAAACAGAATATATGAGGCATTACATGACATACTGTACATGATCCATATCAAGTTGCATGTATGATCATATTTCATCCATTTTCCTTTGCTTCCCTTTTCAACATACCAGCCCGTTGTATCCTGGCACTTGATTGCTGTTGTTACGGCCTAACTGTCTTAAATCATAAAAGCGCGGACAGACATGAATATGTATAAAAGAGAAAAAGCAGTTATTCCTCTGTGGCCAATAGTAAGACGATGTCGTCTGGGTGAAGAATAATTTGAAGCAAATTAGCGAAAACAATGAGGATTCATAATATATCCTTTTTAAAACGTATGCCCCAAATTGCGAAATCCCAATTCTTCTTTTATGCACACATTCTGTAGGGAAAAATTCCTCAGAAGAAAAGGCCACGCCCTTTGCTGTTTTTGTCTTTATGGGTTCCTTTTTATAGTACCCCAGACAGGGAGAGTATTGATCGACCAAGGGACACATTAAGTCATACGTATTTTAGGTGAATGTATTGATTTCTTAGCTGGATTGCATGGGTCCCGATAAATTGTATAGCTAATGATATGATAGAGGAATCCTTGCCCAATGGCCCTTTTGCAAAAAAAAATCATACAATTAAGTTTTTGAGGCAATTGAATTACTTCAATATGAAAACGTAATGATTGATAGAATCAGAAGCAAACAAACTGTACCAATTAATTAAAGCAAATTAACGAAGAACTTGGGAAAGAAAGAAAAAGTTGGGATTATGCTAATCCTGATCACTATCTCATAAGCCGTATGCTTTGCTACTTCTGAACTCATACTAGGTTGGCTTGTTTCGTCTCTGGATTTACACTAGTTAAATACCTCAAATACTTCATTCCATGACATGGATAAATATAAATAGTTAGTAAAAATAAATGCGCATTAATAAATACAAACGAAGATCTTTGTTTAGCCGCATAACTGGAGGTCTAAATTGAGCTGAAGTAAAACGCCGATATCAGAATAAGTTTTGGTTGTAATGCACATGCTAGCAGTAGATTCAATATAAACATTGGTCGTAATAATGGCCAACTACAATTCTAATACCGATATGGTCATAAAATGGTTCGGATATTGAAAGGAAGTTTACCTTTAAATACAATACACACTCATATTTAAATAATTGTTTATCGCTATTAATTACACTGTAAATTACTAAATGGCTGAAAACATTTTTATTTTAATTATTCTACCCCTGCCTCCTTTTTAGGAACTAGAACTCGAGAGAAAAATGTTGTTTTCTTAATTTGGAATCAATATGCCCTGAAGCCTTTAGATTTCCATATCATAATTCACACATGATACATGTCTCATAAAAAAAATTCTTAGAACTCTCTCCGCTGTCATGATAAATAATATAACGAAATGCAATCCGACCATATCATATAAACCGGTGACGACTGACGCTCATGATTCATTGACTCTCCATTTCTAAAGATGAGTGAGTGACGATGAGAAATTATTAATTTGCTAAAGAAGATCATTATTGTACTTCACACGTAGAACAGCAACAATTAGAAAATTCATTAATCAAGCTGAGATGAGATTAGTCCGTATAATTGCAAAGTTGTGAGAAATGGCAAATGGTAATCAAAATTTGAAATTGAGCGAGCCATCATTCTACCAACCGCTCTCAACTCAAGTTGGCAAAGAGAAGGTGTCTTTTGGGAGGAGTTTGTATTTTGAAAGCAAAATTGAACGCTTGTTTGCCATGAGCTGGGAGGATGCTGTGGTGGCGGCGATAATGGTCTTCGAGTGTGACATGACTTATTGAGAAAAACTTTCATCATTCACATCCAATTTGCTTAAGATACAAAATTAACGCAGGTAAACAGAAATGGAAGGGTCCCGGAAGAAAAAGGTGTGAAATAAATTGTTCAAAAAAGCCAACCTCAGTTATCAACCAACAATGATGATGAATCGATGTAAAATGCAGATTACTCCCATATTACAAAACTATTTCCGAATTTGCACATTCATAAAACAAATCATAAAAAGTATGCAATTGTTGCAGAAAATAGCTAATTTATAATTTTAACGATGAATGGCGTTTTTGCCAATTATTTCCCCAAAAATAGATAATTTGCCACTTTCAACCGTTTAAATGAACCTCCACCAGCTGTAGTATTCAAATACATTAAAAAAGTATGTCGTTTAAAAATTGCGAAAAAAAAACTTGCTTGAAAATGAACACGGGTAGGATGGCAATGGGAACTGACACGCTCCGGTTGCTTTTATTAGATTTATCTACAAAGAACCTTGACAGGAATGGAAAAGTCATGTCGTAAACTCAGAATTAACATGAAAAGTACAAACACTCATCATTATCATCGCCATCATACCCTCAACTCCAACTCAACTCCTCTCCCTATCATCGCAGTTTAACTTGTGGGACCTGGGAGAAGCAGGGAGCGAAGGACACCGTAAGTCGTAAACGCTACTTTCTAGATAATGACAACAATTCCATTGTCATTCTAGCTTAACCACTTCATTTATCGTTTTTTTAAAACAAAACATGTTCAGGAGCAGACCCCTCTCACCAGTCCCATTAAAAACCCGAAATAATGAAAATTAGCGAATCCATAAAATTCACTTCGAATTCAAAATATGTATACGAATATGTCAGCCAATGTTAGGTAAAAGATAAGCGTCACACTTCAGTACGCAGAATTGCAGCGCAGTCTCCACCGGTACATTATTATCCAAGGCGTGCCAACAACCTGCTAAGCACGCGATAAATTTTTCGCGTTATCAACTAACTGAAACAAATATGCAAAAATATATTCAGCGAGAACCTTTTTTTATCAAGTATACTGGCTGAATGGAGTGACTCACACCTACACCCCTCCGCCATGTCAGTAATAAATGATAATGATAGATCCATATATTCATCTTTGCAACCTTTTTTTCAGCAATGTTTGCATTTTTAGGCGCATGTCACTTGTAGCGTAGTCGTCATAAGGAAACGTTGACAAAAATGCTAGCTTGTCTTCACCGTTGCCATTAACTGTTCCCTTCCCTATTAATTCAGATTGTTGCAATCCTCGACCAAGGTTCACTTGAGCAAATGTGTCGAGTCAACAACGTCAAAACTAAACGTGACAAATAAGCGATTTGCAATCCAACCCAGTCGCTGCATTTGCACTGCACTGCTATCTGCACTACCAACCACAAAGCCTATCAGCTCCTGCTCGCTTTGACTACTGCATAACTGCATAGTAATGAAAGTACTCCTGCAAATATTGCGAGATCCTGTTTCGCTGATTGCTAAAAATTGCTAATTCATTTATCACAACGCTAACCGCCAGTGATTGGCACGTTAGGTAACCCCAAATGGGGAAAAAATGTGACTTGCCTTATATGAATTTTCGAAAAAAAGCAAATTTCCAACGGTCGGGGACTAAAGGGGACTAATTCGCAATGAAAGCGACCCTTAAGAAAACGTACCATGCCCTGGTACATGCACATGTCTTTGCCTGCTGTTCTTTACGGTGCCAGCGTCAGCGAGCAGAACCACTTGGTCGCTTTTTACTCAGCGTCAGCTCACCTGACATGAGCACTGCAAACATTTTGCATTCCCAGTAAATTATTATGTACACACATGAAATAAATGGTAATGTCTGCTCATATTTGACATTAATTGTGTGGTAAACCTGCAATAGGAACTTGGAGTCATGCACAGGCAGCCTGAGAGCTAACTGTGGTCAAATAGGTTCAAGCTATTACGCTATCACGATTCTTAATGTGAGATGGTCGTGTTCACATCTGCCAGCATTTTAAATCAACAAAAGTCTGCAATAATTTCCTAGGTGCACCCCCTCTGATGATGGCCCTTGCTATCTTTATCTTGCCATTTGACATTCTAAAAAAATTAATCATGTTTTTAAAAAACGAACATTATTGCTCAGAAACCCTTTCATATGTAATGTATGGGCTATGAGCTTTATTAAGCTTTTGACAAGCTTCAAGAAGAAATGTGAACGTTATCATTATCATTATGATTGTCATTATTCCCATTGCTCAAGTGGAGAAGGTAAATGGCTTATGTCAGTCTACGCCATATTAATAGTTTCGTCTGAAACTAGGAAATATTGATATTAAAATGGACATTCTCATTCATGCAGAACCCACCACAACGACAACGACATTAAAAGGACCTATCTAGCCCTGTCATACTACATCAGTTTGTAAACAACTTGATCTTTAATCAATTCAGATGAGAAGATGAAGGTATAAGAGCTAACGGATCATATTTTAATTTCATTTGAGGAACTGTTAAACTATGGATAGATATGACTATGCTCATAATGATTTGAGCCGTTGCACAATAGCCCCAACTACACATCTACGATTAGGTAATTGCCATATGATGCATATCTGTAAACAAATTATACTTATACGATTTGAAAGTGAAATCTGCTAATTTTTTTAAATAAAAGTTTAATTTTTATCAAATTAAAAATTACCAACAGCAAAAATTTTCTGAAATCACTAGGAAAAAAATTTAACTCAATTATGATTTACAGTTGCTCGCAATTAAGCCCCATTCTGAATTGGGGTTTGAAAGGTTATGTTATATTTCAATTAACAATTGTAACTACAAAAAAGTGGATTTAGCAAGAGGGATTGTTTCTCTTACAACCCTTGTCTATTTCTGCTCTACTTCATTCAACAATTACAAATGCAATGAAATAACAATGCAAATTCCATCACTCAAACTAGTGCTTAAGTAATCCAGACTACGCTACTCTCATCATCGCCCAAGACTACGTGATTGATCAGAGGATGATGATTAGGCACATGATTACTGAGCTATGCTAAAGTTATATATGCCACGAGAATCTCAATCAAGCCTCTTGACGACGTAAACAGAATCAATTAAACTCGAACGCAACCACCTAGAGGAAACTCTTTAGGTAAATTTTCTGATCAGCCCAATCCCACTTGAGTGAGTTGGGGTGATCCAGCGCAGCTTTATTTACTGCGCACGATCGTATCAGGCAATAAAGTTTCAAACTTAACCTCAATCCGACCTGCTTTGGGAGAAGCATCTTCACAAAAATAGAAATGGGGAGGGCAAAGTGCAGCACAGTCCAACACAAAAATATATGAAATTTTTTTACTCCCCAGACCCATTATTATGTGTAAATGAGAGGGGGAACAAGGTGCTATGTGATTTGGTGATTCCCATAACAATAAAAAGAATCATATTTTTTTTACAGTCTCATCCCCTTGAACGCTCGTTTGTTACATCAACGTTATTTACATAAAGCGTAAAGTGTAAAGTATTATATTATTTATTGTGATGTACTTGAATTGGATTCTCATTAACAGAAAGATGTAAAGTATAAAGGGTTACATGATGCTTTGGAGCGGCCTTGGTTTTGACATTAAAAATTATCCTTTTTTTGAATGAGCCAAACAAGAGCTCGCTTTCGCTGCGGCTGTATCATTGCAAATGAGAATGGCTTATGAAAAAAAAAATAGTTTTTTTTTTCTGTTAAAAGTATCAAGCAAGAGGGGAAATCGATGGGGGTGGTGATGATGATGATGCTCATTTAATAACCCAATTTCAGGGTTAATTCCTCCGCTAAGGTGCAATCTCAGAAGTGTGTGGATGAGCCATTCAAGACGTGAACTAATTAGCAACGCTGTAAACAATTTTGGGATTGAGTGAACTCTACCCAAATGCATGAATAAGGGATAGCAACTGGGATTTGATTAGAATGCAGAGAAACACTGCAAGAGCAACAACAACTTAAATATTGGTTTGATGATTATAGAGATAACTGACACTTAAAAGGGTTACCTTTACGAGTGCATTATGTATAAATATACTTATCTAATGATATGACTCACGTTGTGCTCTTCCCTTGTTGCAAAGTCTCGTCACGTAGAGCAACTAGTGAGTAATTTTTAAGCGGTGAACAAGAGCTGTGGCCAATTTATTCATCATAATCATAAACACAGCTCTTAGCTTTCCCAATTTTTTTTCTAAATAAATAGAAAATGAATGGTGTGCGATGATGAGATAGTTGCCGTGAGGCCTATCAATAGCTGCTAGTTCACTAGCCAGTCAATTAACCAATATATGTTGTACTTGAAACTGTGGCTTGTTGGGCTAGTACTGGGAGGAATACTTTATTTCCCAATCAGTGTAAAGCGTAATTGATTTGCTGGGCTATTTGTAAATAAAAAAAAATTCGGGACATGCCAACAACCCAAGCTCAGAATCGATCATAGCGAAGCTTGATTTATATGGATGATTTATATGGATGATTTATGGTACGAGGAATAAGCATAAAAAATAGTGGGTTGATGGTGGGAAAAGGTCATTTTGAGTGTCTTTAGTTTACTTAGGATGAAAAGGGATAAGGTTAAACCAATTTTTTCTAGCATCATCGCTCATTCTTGATTAAAGCAATTTGCCATGATCAATTTTATAGCTGATTTCAATAAACTAAGTGTGAGGACACTGACGGATTTGACCACAATCAACTGTCATCTTATAAATGAGGCATATTTTTGAAAGGGATTTCACCCAGTTGGTAATTGCTGACCGGCATGACATGACATATTTATATCATGTTTGACTCAGACCGTACCATACTTATCTGGTTGGGAAATTATGAGGATGAAAGTACTCCAAATATTGAGATTGAGACGTGACGTGGTCTGGTTGAATAAATATGTTTTTGCAAATAACTCATTATTAATAAGTTTCCCATAAATTTACTCTCCTCCAAGCAGCCAGTTTCTAGGAAATGTTCATGTGATAATGGATATGTAAATTGTATTAAGATTGTGAGATGCATTGTTTGGATTTTTCAGAATCATGAATAGTTTTTTAACAGGCAGTCAGCTTGCTGAAGTCAATAAGCCCCTCGGGCTTGATGGATTGAGTTAAATGAATTTAGAAAGAATATTGGCATGACAAGCCCCTCAGTTTATTTTCGCAATATTGAAATTTGTTACAAGCCAAACTATTATTACAAGAGGGAACAATACTGGATTGAGTGACGCCATTGGCAATATGGCTCAGCTGCATTGTTCATCTCATTATTTAAGTGGGGAAAGCTGCTTATAAAAAGGCAAACAGCTTTTAAAACAAAAATTGAAACGAACAATAAAAGTACGGTAAAATTAGCTAGTTATTTTTGTAAAAATATATCTCTTTAAACTTATGTAAGCATTATTATTACAACACTTTATTTATGCTCATTCCTTTTGTTACGATTAGCGGTTTTTCCGATTCTCATTATCATCTTGAGGAAACTGCAAAGCTGTTTTTTTGAGGTAAACAAAAAAAATAGAGCCTAGAGCTTGACAGTTACTTTTTACTTGTTAGCAATCTAACATTTCACACAATTCATATTCAATCATGCTCACGCTGTACTTAAATGAATCCTTCCAGAACAGCAATTGTAAGTATTATTATACCTTAAAATATCCTTGCAGAAAGGTTAAATCCCCATTTCATCCCATTTAAAAAGCCATAAATGATCCATCTGTTGGTCTTCACGCTATGGCGCTTATCTTTCGAAATGGTAATACACTGACCGGATTTACATGCATTCCTGACTCCAATAATGAAGACAATTGAAACGGCGGTGAATGGTTGCGTGACCCTTGTGCAGCGTCAGCGTCAGCTGCACTGAAGTTACATAAGTTACGTATGCACTTATTTATTTCCGCAACTCTAATGAATAGTCTTTGACTCTCCTCCACCCTTTCATTACCCTTTTTCAACTTGACTTTGACTGTTTAAAATTCAAAAAAAGGTGAGCTGATCCGTGACACAAAAACTGTGCAGTTGTTCCTACTCAAATAAGCACAACGGAACAGTTAGCCGACGTAAATGTTCACACAGGGATTTTCATGTGCAATTTTAAAGATAGGAAGTATCATATTACAACAAAACGTCGATTTTCGCCTGACTACAGTACAGTTACTCAAAAGTTTACTGCTAATTGTTAATTACATAGGAACAATCATAGAAAAGCCGATGGGAAGTTGTAGCCTGATCTACAATTGAACTTTAAACATTATATCATTTGCCATTAGATTTAAATTGATTTTTACACTATACTTAAATATTTAGGTTTTATTAAATTTCCTTAGGATTGATATGGTACTGTGGCGCTGGATGGAAATTAGGAGTGAGCAACGTGCGAAATGGTGTGTGCCGAATTCTAGTCTCAACCCACCTCCCTAAATATCCATCTTTCCGCTTTGATTCCCTCCAATACGCTTTTCCTGAGATGGGTGCTCATTTCCTACTGCGAAAAAACATAGGACCAGGACGAGAACTAAAATGTTACGTAAGTGTTAACTGCCTATGCTCCTTTGCACCTGATACGGTTGAGTGATCTTAAATAATGTATATAGTTAAAAGCAACGAAAAATATGTATGATATAGTCTTCATGTTCCTGATTATGTATAATTCTACTACCGACTTGATCATTATTTGTCATTTATTCAAAAAATGTCTATTTTTTCTTGTTAATTTCGCACGGCAATCATTTTTTGTATGACTAGGCTCAAAGCTACTACCATCCCAACTTTAACTGTTCCCTCCAACCACCGGGGTAAACAATATTGTTGTTCTCTAACCCTTTATTACCGTGTTAAACTAGGGAGACGAATTGCTCCAAACCGCAATCCTCCAACTGATACCTTTTTATTAACACGTTTAGCATAAATAAATGCATAAAATTGTCTATCACGTTATTAGCTTTACGGTTGGGCTATGCCGACACTCGACAGTTAGGCTGAAGCTAATGGTTTATTTACAATTGCCAAAAAACATAATCAAAAGGGGCCATTCGCTTTTGGCCAAGTTGTATAATGCCAATTTTAGACAGGTACCTAAGCTGTATTGCAAGTGACACTTAATGAAAAAGTTGATATTGCCGTTTCTAATACGAAAATCAGCTAATTGGACGCGGACGTACCTTAAACTTTTGTGTGAGTTTAATCATTGTTTATTTTTACTGCTGACCACATATCGGATATTTTAAATATGACAGGCAATCTCAATCTCAAACATGATATTTTTTTTTACCTCAGACACACACACACACACTATCAGATTCAAATTATGTTTGCCTAATAAGGGCATTGCAATTGCATTCCGATGAATTATTTATATAAATATAAAAGGGTGCCATAATCTAGATTTGCACAACTATCATGCGGAGCACCAAACCCAAGCCAAAACAAACACTTATAACAATACTCACATTTTTTTAGCATTTTGTCATTCCAAATTCTACTCCTTATTAATCCATATCAGAGCATCAACAACAATGCGTAATCATAACAGCAGGAATAAAAAATGATTGTCTCTGTTCATATCTTCATTATAATTAGCTGAACTCCCTTCAGTTCCGTATTCCTATTACAACACCTTGAAAGATATTTTAATTCAAAAGGATATATCCATGCTACATAAGCTGAACAATTAGATTGATGCGGGAGCAGATAAATCCCAATCAGATTCAAATTACACAAGGGCTCTGGCTCATTACATTTTCCCCTTACATTCCACCAGCTTGAGTTATTGAATCGGCTGTAATTTAATGTTAATACGTTAAGTATATATCTGTATCTGTGCTATATTCATAATATGAGCATAAAAATTAGGAAATGTTTCAACTCTTTTTTATGATGTTTTATAGATTATTTTCATCTAAAATCAAAGTTGAGTAAAAAAAGCTTTTATTTTTTTGTTAGATTTCCTATTTATATTCCTTTCAGTACGTTCATAAGTACATCCTATTTTGCTCGATGAAATGAAAAGTTTTTTTTTACGATTATGATAAATTCTAACGAATGCTGACGACTCGAGATTATTTGAAAAGATATGACGGTATTTTCCATCTTATCTTGATTGTGACGTCGTGATTAGCTCCTTCATAATATCCTAGGTAAGGAGTAATGAAGGGCCCTTAGTCTTGTAATAAGCTAGTAAATAATATATGAGGACTGAGATGGATATTTGTTTTTTTATTCGCAAATGACTTCATCAACTCAAAGCTTTGCGCTTGTTTGTTATAAATGATTGACGATAAATAAAAATGGCTTGAGCTACCGGCGCTGAGGTTATTAATTTATTTGTATTTTATTGAGAAATGTGTGTTTTTTATTGGGCTTACCTTGCTTAGTCGCGGCTACAGTATCCCCATCAGAAGACACCTGTAACAAAGAAGGTAGCTGGTCAGATCCGGAGTCTGTGAGAGTAGGGCTAACGGACGTGGATGGGGTTAGTGGCGAGTAGTTGAATCGGGATTGATGAGGATACGAAATCGTGATTACCACCATCTTGATTAGTTCTTAAAGTATTTCTTTGAGTCACTTAAGTTTCCAAAGGATTATTTCTTGTTAGTGTTTTTTATTGAATCTGTTCTGTAACCACGTCATAGGTGGAATGATGGATGTTTCAGTCTGGTTTAGCTGTTATTGCAAGTGTGTTGTCCTCCTCCAGGCGAGATTTCATATTTTAGGTTCAGTCTCTCTTTCTCGATGTGAAGTTAAAACTGAGCAATTGATCGACACCAATATATAAGTATGTAATGGCACAAAGATGACTACAAATCTCTTCAAGTTTGCGGTGATTAAGCAAGGGACTGTCTCCTTTCAACGGGTTGAAGCTAATGATTAATTGCAAGCAAAGGGCTGATTTTGATTACTTCATTGATTAAGTACCAATTTTCCACTGAAACATAAATTAGTACTCAATCATCATCCTATTAGGAGAAAAGGGAGTCCGCCCTGTGTCATTACCCTTGTTGATGGGGACTCAAGTTAAAGGGCTTTCGCTGGGTGAGCTCTCAACCCAAATGTTATGTAACTTGAATAGTTTACATTTGAAATTAAAATCCCTTTTGACATGCTTCTTCTGAGGCCATTTAATTGTAGTTCCAAATTTGGATGCTAAACACCCATAAGTACATTCGCAGACCCCCGTCCCTTCGGATTGATTATGTTGAGGATGTGGATTGGGATTGCGTAACTCTTCCAAAAACCTTTCTGGATTTAGCCTTGAATTGAACAGATAAAAACCACAGACTCCAATTAGCGTCTTATTCACACTCAGACTAAAATCTCGACATTTTTTCTAAGCCGATAAGAGGAAAAGCAGCAGGCTTCTAGTTACTATAAGCAGGTGAGAATTGAGGCTTTAATTGCATTGAAAACTTCTACGCATTAAAAAGAGCGGCCAAGTGCAGGAATACTGTTGTGGACAGAGTAGTTAATCCATAATCCTATAATCCCATGGCAAAAATTTTTCTACATACGATTTGCCTCATATCGTGTGTACAGGTGTATCTTGAGACGCTGATC
>JAQGAH010000499.1:0-35598 GCA_034696885.1 Lepidocyrtus paradoxus | reverse complement strand
CGCACAAAAATCATTTATACTTCACGGCTGATTATGAAAGCAGAATTACAGAAGCAAAGCACCGTAGAGTCAAGGTAGTATTTTTTCGCACCAAGTATAAACCTAATGGGATGAGAGCGGGATATCGTGATAGTACGCAGACACCAAGATGACGAGTTGTGTAAACCTAGGGTTAATATGGCAACAAGGTAGGGTCTTATCACTTACCTAAAGTTTGTAATACCACAGATATTACAGCCCATTTGCTTACATTTTCCCGATTGATAAGATTGTTTTCCCTTAGTCTCACTCTAAATCTATGAGACCGTCCGTAAAGTACGTCAGGCAAGAGTTACCTTTTTGCTACCAAATGACGATAGAAGTAGGAAGGACTTGTTTTTTAAATGACTACCTGAATTACACAGACAACGCGTTTTTACGCTGTGCCAACTTCCAGTGAATGTTTTTGTGGAATAAATTTCTAGGTCATTAAATATTGCATGAAATGGTTATTACATTACAAAGAAAAATCTAGTTATATTCTATGAAATTTTTGCTGCTTGGATGTTTGCTTGATGCAATCCCATGTAGCATGCACTTTCCCATAATGAAATGAAATGTGCAAATTAAAATGTAATATCATGAAAGTTTATTTCATGTTGGAACTCGAATGAAAATATATTTTTAACGTATCTATTGACCTAACTTACTTCAACTTAAGCTCCAAGTGAAAGGGAGAACACTGGATCTTATGCCTTTCATTGATTTCCCTTTTATGTTTTTTCCTCTCCTTGATGGAATAATATCATAGTATGACAGTATAATATCCATGTATGTACTAGTTGTTAGTTTAGTAAACATGGTCTCATTTTCCCTCATTCTATTTTTCGTGCATGGATACGCTTTACTGAAACGATCCAACTAGGTCGAAACCTGTCTGTCGATTTTTATGCTCAACTGACGAATTTTCTCTTTAATTTTCCTTTCAATAAAGTCATCCCGGAAAAGTCAAGGGCGGCTTTTCGTGTTCTGTTCCAAAGTTCAAGTGTAAACGGTTTTGTTTATCATCAGCACTTAATGTAATAACGCATTATGATGATTGCTGGTCTGTTATTCCCATCTTTGTATTCGAGCATGATTGGACGGAACTAAAGAGATCCAACTAGATCAAAACGAATGTTCTTCATGATCAACTCACGAATTTCCTGTAAATTTTCCTTTTAATAAAATCATCATATGAGTAAGAACCGACTTTTCCACTTTATGCTGGACTTTGGATTGTAGAAGGAAGCCAGTGAAAGCTGGAAAGACAGGAAGAGTGAAAGTGACACACGCACATGTACATGTACATGCTTATTGCATATATTCATGAATAAATTCATGGCAGAAATGACTCTCCATATGGATATTTTATCTGAGCTTGTCAGGCTGCAGAGGGAAAACTGAGAGAGGAGGTAAGATAACATAATTACAGACAGTTTCGCGCTGCAACTTTCTCGTTCCTATTAATATACTTGTGTTACGAATGATACGTTGAAGGAAAATGGTGAGTGAAATTGCGGTAAGCTAGCTTTATAAATAAAAGTCATGTACGCAACATTTGTTGACGTCCAACACTTCAATTGAGGAAACGTAGTGGTCTGCCACCAGGATCAAAAGCACGTTTTCCCTAACTATTTGAGCCACTTTAGTTTATTGTAATTCCGGTATTGTCTACATTGCTGTATATTGCTGTTTGATGGTCTCAGATTAGCAAATATTCAATTTTGTCATTCGATTAGAGTTATCCGATTATGAAAATTTCTACCAATATATGTAATTTCGCCTATGATCGTTTCTATAAATTTTGTCACTCAGTAAACAAGGTTAACGTAACTCAATGCATAAGCACATGCCATTAACAAGCAATATCATAAGACATTATGTACTATTATCAGAATCTGAAAGTAGCAGGATGACGCTCACCTGTAACTAGGATTCATAGAGGGAAAAAATGAAAGAGTTGCTGAATTACTTTCTCTGACGGTTCCCACTTGACAGGTTGAAGTCCACATGGTAGATTATGGCGGTGATTATGACGGGCTCTCAACCAACTGTAAAAGTGATACAATCATCTGCCATCATCGGTATAGGTGAGAGATATGGGGTGGATGGGGAGGCAAAGTGAAAGTAAACGAATTAAGTAATGAGTACACTTCACGTTGAATGGCTTTATAGTGAGCGAATTATTTTTAAGAAAATGTGCCGACAATTTTTCATAAAGACACGTTACTTACAGGATTTCCTCCTGTAAATCTAATTACTCTGGAAATTCCTCTCCAGAAAAAAAGTACGCTCTCGTCATTACACTTACAGTCTTTATGAATGATGCATTAGTTGTACCAGCGGTAGTGCTATTTTGATAATGGTATCTGCGTACGTACTCCACCACGGACGTATGTACGCTCCCATACGTTCACTCATTCCCACTTTGCAAATATTTACAGGGCCGAGAATTCATGGTAATTGCTTCTTGTTCTTGATACAGTGAAACTTGCTTCCCTCATATGGCACACACATCAAAGTGCTTTCTATTGATTGATTTCCTCTCGCCTCCCATTCAATCTAATAATCCAGAGTTTTCCCTCTCGTCTCGTCCAGAGTACAATGCATCATCCATATCGTCCACATCGTGCATATACTGACGTCAACCCCGATTTCGCACCGTTATTTAGAACGCAATCATCAGCCATTGATGGAAATACTTTCTTTAGCCCCATTCATGTCTTTTGGTGTGCATACGTGCCACTGACCAAAAATAAATTAATATGCATGTGGGTAAAAGGGGAGTCACAAAGACAGAATATAATCTCAATATCTCAATATCAATGTCACACGCCATTATTACCTGCATTATCGGCGAATATGCTCCCATATGCTCATATCTAGCTAGCCCGTTATACCCTCATCATATGAATGACTGAGCAGCCCAGTCAACTATCTGGCAATTTGCATCTATAAATGTACTCTATTTTTCGTTTCTCGGTCAATTGCAGTCACGGATATTTTTAGTCACATGCGATACCCGCTGGGATATAAAATGGGATAACCTTTAGCACTTTATCATACATTATTTATATCTTTTACAATGTACGAAAATAGAATGGAAGATTTTGCACGGCGAATTTCTTCCTTATTTTTCTGAGAGATTTCCAGAAGGCGCATTTTATTACATAAAACATGTATGTTTTACCCATTTTTATACTTCATATCTTATACAGGCATCGCCATCGCTAACTATACACCATATAGTTTGACGTTTCAAGACATTGTTGGACAAAGACGTAGAGCTCAAGAGAGAGAAAAAAATACTTATTTCCTTATAAGAGGATAAAAACAAGGTTGTAATACCATCAAAACCGTCACAATGACTATTAGAGCGAGTTAGAAGAGCCGACTTAATTTGGAGTTGAGCACTGACTCCCTATGCTCTGTCCGTCTGAAATCTTGCTAAAAAAATCCAATAATAAAAAAAAGGTTGAAAATTTTCTCAAAAAGAAGTGTCATCATGACTAAAAAGTATTTTACAGGCGCAATGTTTACATTCCATGAGCTCGTTAAAAGCCATAAGCCATGTAGATGGTAAAAGGTACCTATGCAAGTTCAAGTTCATGTTCGTGCATCATCCCAGAGCATGAGCAGGTAGGTGCCCTTTCTCTCCCAAATAAAAACCAATAGTCGACATGGATGAATGAAGCTAATAACAATTTCTTTGAAGAATGGGGGAAACGGAGGAAATATTTGTCTTTGAAATTTTTTATCATGAAGGGATATTGGAGCTTCATGCATCCGCCTGGAAACGGGAAGCGAATTGCTAGCTTCATATTTTTCCTAGAATTATTGTAATTTTCAATTGACGCCTAACAGATTCCTTCCTTAGCTTGGATTCAGGGTTGAGCTAAAGGGAAGTGAGCATCGTGATGTCTTTCACAGATGTCAAAATTCATTTTTATATGTTGAGTGATAATAGTATGCGAGGTCTGTGAAACTTTTTTACACATATTTTGCGCTTCCTTGCATCCAAAGAACAAAAGGGTAAAATCCTTTAGCTAAATTAATTTGTACCGTAATAATAAGTGTCTGCACTGGAATCCAAATATGATCTCTTGTGCTTCGTTACCTGCTCTTTTCACCATTGTAATTGCTCATCCAGAATAATTTTAACAATGCATATTCAACCATCTCCAAATGCTATACCTAATGCCTGCATACTAATATATATTTTCATCTGAGGCAGAAAACACTTTACTGCTGTATTGCACTTGGCTCAACTAATATGCAAATAATCCTACATTACATACTTCCTTTTTGGTATGTTGGTTCGTAAAAGTGAAATTTAATGTTTGATTTTTTAGAGTTAGGGGCCGAGCTGAGAGTGGAGACGGCTAAATGGAAGACGACACGTTATACTCTTCGGGATTATTTGAAATGTTCTGAGCTCCCCATCAGGAGGATCCCCTTTGGTGAGAATTTTTCCACTGGTTTACTTCCAGCCAGATATAGAAGGCTGTTTTTTTATAAGGGAAAAACGGAACTGGCAAAACAACAAAAATATGGAGTACACCTTATGAGCGGATTCTTCTCTAAGGGCAAGTCTAAAGGTGGGAATAAAAGGTCTCATCGAGAGACGATTTGTATGTTTCCATTTCACCTCTCTGCGTCACTTTTGAGCAGTGATATTCATGTAAAAATAATTGATGATGATCTTTGTTCAAGTTAGCCATATTTGTGTTGGCTGTAGCAAGCCACCATCATGCACCAGCTCACTTACATCACTTAAAAGTATTTGTCTTCATAAAAAAGCTTATTCCAGTGAGTTTCAGTTTATAGTAATCTTTACTCCATTTATGTATCTGTAGGGTCGGACGTGATGCTGGTGGCAGTGTAGCGAAGAAACTCTGGGAGTGAGATTAGCCTAACGATGAACAAGACCATTTTGCTGCTGCTCTCCAAAACTATTACTCATATTGCTCCCCTCTTGCAAAACTTAGACCTGATCAATTCATTTTATTTCTAAATCTACATATTTGGCTGTTCAAAATAGTAAAATTATTTGTTGCACGATTTTATTTTTTGATTTTTTTTGAAAGACTTCATACCTCTGATGTACGTTTTTTTTATTGAATCGGTGCTACGTTTTTATAGTATTGGATGATCTCATTGCTTTCTCCGTTGTCCTGTCAGAATAAATATTTTGGAGCAGAAGTCAAATATGTCGCGGTCCTCTAATAAAACGTCCCCATCATCCCCATCATCGTGAAATATGTTTCCTCTTATAACTAAATCAAGTTGAAAGGAACATGTTGCATTAGCAGCTTGCGTTTTTCTACCGTTGAGAGATAAAATACGAAAATGGATTCCAAACAGAATCAGAACAGTTAGTACTTCCGCTTTGTTTCTGCAGGTTCTTTTCCATCGATAGCCATAAAAAGCTGAGTAAATGGTTGCCAGCATAAAAAATCCCACTTGATATACTTATATCGTATAAATATTGTAGCTTAAAATCAACAAATGACTTTATAAGAGATTGGTCCCTACTTTGCTGCCTACATGTTATAATAAATCGCAATAAAAACACGAGTACTTTACTCTGCTGAGCTGATCATCGTCATCATCTCTTTACCTCCCATCACAAATCACAACAAGAGCCAAGCCTAGGAAAAAAGGGGAAATCGACTAATCTATTTCGTAGAAAACGTCCTCATCATCATTGCAGACCCATTCATTCAGCTTTTTTACTACTTATACCTACCTACCCAACTACCTTCTGCTTCATCCATAAACCTCTCCAGAAAAGGCTCTTCTTGGGGTTTGACAGCCCTCTATCAACTCATCAAAACTCATCATCGTCATATCATTTCCACTGATAAAAAAAAATAGATTCCTCGTTAACTTGATAAAGCCAGAGCCCATGTAGCCATGAACCATTCCCTTTTTTAGTTTTTCCAAGGGACCACAACAATATATTTATAAATATCACTTTACAACGGTGTCATGGTAATTATTATGACCGTTGTTAATGCTATGTTTGTGTAGCAACAACTTATAAAAATCTGTTCATTTCAAGAAGAAGTCCCTTGCCTATCGATATGGGATGCTTCGTGTAATAACTATATGGCGATGATGTGTTTTTTTTGGAGCTGATGTTGGTTACGTTATAATGTCTGCCTGCAGGACACGTTTAGATATTTACCAGAATAAGTTTGAGTATTCAAGTGTTTGCTATCATTATCTTTAATATTGCTCATCATCACCATGAGGAGTCACAGGCTCATATGGCCCATGTCGGTAGCTTTCGTGGCATAACACTGACACATTCGTGCCTTCATGTTTTGGTTTCATTCAGCCCTCTGATGAAGTTCATGATATGATTAGATTGCTTAGTTTAATATGGTACTTTTTCTTCTTCCCAAGATGTTTCTTTTCGTTCCTACCTGAAATGAGTCGCCGGTCGGTACCCCTTCTTCTCATTCATTCACAGAGACAAGGAAGATGACGTCAGGTGTGGTGGTCATTTTTCTTCCTGGGGACTGTACAAAAGAGAATGAGAGTGAATTGAGAGGGATATGTGTACATATAATGCAGTTTCATAATGCGGTTACGTTCTGTTATTGGCATGGCCGTTGAGCACACAGTACAGGAAAACATCCCCTAGACACACACATTTTTTTACATCTACAGTTAAAGTAGACCACATCCACATTTATCAGCTATATAGCAATCAGCCTGAGAGTTTGTGCATTATAAAAAAATATAAATCTCACATCTGTTCCAAACTTGCCCCGATTTTCACAATTTTTCCATGACATTTCCCCGATTTTCTTGGACATTTCCAGACCTCTTCATTTCAACTGGGGACTGAGCCCAGAAAAATTTCAGGTTTTGCATGAAAAGGGCCCAAACTAGGGATCTCCTCCCTTTTCAATTATTTCCACGTGCATCATCATCACGTCTCCCCATTCATGCGAAACTGCTATGGAGCTACTTACTACTATTTACAACTGCCCCTGCCATATTTCTCTCCTCAGGGTTATAACAATGCAATTGGAATCCATGCGAGTTCCCTATTATATAATAATGCCTTACTTTATTATTAGTATAGATATTTTGTAAGGTTATTGTCTGGGATTGGTTACTGGGAGGAAATATAATCTTATTCATCTTCATCTTGATCATCTTGCAACGATATTTTGTCGTAATGAGCTTTAGCAGTGCAGTATTTGTTGCACCCAACAACAATCCAGGCAAGTTGAGTCAACTTGCTGCATCTCCATCTCATCACATCCCATCATCTTCATAACATGTTTTACCTTCGTCAGCTTTTGCCGAGTTGGACTGTTGGATTGGAGCACGGCCACGGCCCTAAAGCCGTTTTATGAGCAATTATATGAAGGCACTTTTTTCCTTTGTATGGCTTCGTTTACTCATCCTTTTGTAAAATGTGTAACAGATTTATTGAGCAGTCTCTTCCCTATTTGTCATGACTGAGGAAACGCCATGCCGGCGCGTATAGCGTCCGCATCCGTGCATAAAAATACATATATTTTTTTATTTGCGTTGTAACTTTAAACGACCCACCATTGCATATTGCAACCACTTGAGCTTGCACTTGAGGGGTACCCGTGAGTTTATTGTTAAAATGACAACACTGCTAATTATTCATTTCAGTCCTTAAATCTGTAAACGCGATACAGAGAGAAAAATGCACATTAAGTCATCAACACTTCCACGGCAATAAAAATGGATTATAAGTGAATGAAACTTGAGATGTTTCATTTAGGATGATTTGGCAGCGAATTTAACTTTATGCTTAAGTATTGTACCCATTCATACGACGTTTTTCATGCTAAATATGACTTCTTCTTCCAATATCTGGAGAACGTGAAAGGAACTAATATTATCTTCCTATCTTATAATAAGTATACCTGAGTGGATTGTTTTTGTTGGAGCATTTTCTAAGATTTTTTTTGTTATTTCAGTCTTCCAGATTAACTTTAGTTCAAGAGACGTGTGCTGCAGATAAATCAGAGGGAAAGTATTATTTCCAAAAAGCACTTATTCCGCTCTGGAATGTTATGAAAAATGAAGGTGATAAAGAGGAAAGTGAATGTGGTGTGGTGTAGTGCATTTTGGTTTTCTTTAGGGGCTCGAAGTATCTTAAATCCAAAGTTGGTGGAGGACTAATGGTGAGTTCACTGAAGATCGTGGAGTATGAGCTTATCATATTGGTATATGAGTGAGGTTCATGAGATATCTAATAAGATTGTTGGATTATTTGTCTTGATTTCAGTCCACAACAAAGCTTCCTCCATCCTCTTAAAAGACGAATTTTAGTTAATCTTTTTTCCATGGAACATCATTATACTTGAGTATCATATTCAATCATTTCCTCCAGCCCCCATAATTCCAGAACTTTCTCCGTTATTTTGCGTCTTAGAAGAAACAGGCTACATGATCCCTAAACATGATTCCAATGCCAAAAACACGAAGCGAACGATAACTACAACTTAGAGTTTTATTACGTTTAAGTGCAAAGTGATGCGGTAAGATCGTTTGCTTACTGCCCACAGCATCCCAAAGATCTGGAGGAGTCGAAGGGCTTACAACGAAGAAAGCATAATTGAGAGGCCATTTTAATAACCATCTTGCCACTGCAGGGGTATTAAATTCGAAGTGTGGGTTTGCATCCGGCATTATGTAAAGCATACCTTTAAAAATTATTTTTTCCCAAGTATCCATTGATGAAATTGATATGAAGAGAGTTCAAATGACAATTTGCAAGATAACACCCACCATATTTACCCTTTGGATGTCATTTAAGCTTGTAATCATACAGATTCGAACTGATATTCATATGCCGTCACGAGAATGACCTGAAATAATCTTTCCCCTTCAATACGCAAATCTCAACAAAATGGCGCTGGGCTCATTGCTAGCTGCTTTATGATAAAACGCCAGAAAGCATATATGGAGGCGTCGAGTCTGTTTAGCTACGTGATGACATGGATAAATGAGAAGGTACCAGAGCATTCGATATTTGATTCATTGTCCCTGTTTGAAAAGGGGAAAAATCCAAACTTTTCATTTACAGACATATGGAAATTGTTCAAAATTTATTGCTCATCTTAGTAGCTTAATATTTGTGTGTTTTTTCTTAAAAAAACGCTCATTTTTGACTGTAGGGTGCCTCTGATATTGTGTAGGTTAACTCAGCATGAGACTTTCGCTTTGTTTATGTGGATCGTACATAAAACAGAAAAATTATAGATATATATTTTAAACGTTACTACGAATAAAACAAATAGGAATGCCCTTAATGAGGAGAAAACTCCCTATAGGAGGCTGTTGCTTTCAGAACCATGACTAACAAAATATGTTTGGCAACACAAACATTCACAACTAATGTAATAAACTAATAAACCTAAAAGAATAAAATATTTTCTTTACAGAATGAGCAGTACCAGAAAAGGCCACAGTGAGCCCACAGAAATCACGACATTAACAACATGGATGATGGAATCATGTAGAACAGATAGGCATATATTTTTTTAATAAATTTCAACGAACCTTCTGGATCTTTTTCTTTAGCATAATCGGCCATTAATTACTAGTCACCAGACTGTTCTTTCTCCACTTTCATGATAGAATATTAGGTTTTCCAGAAGAGAAAATGAAATAATTATTTGTAGGATCCAGATTTAAGCCTGCTGCCTCAGGTGCCGTCGTCCCTTTTTGTCATCTTTGCGACTTTTCACGTTTCTTAAAAGACAACACGTGTCTCCTCCTCCTCAGTTTTGGATATTTTCTGAGAAAATTTTAAGTGGGATCGAAAGCTTCATGATATTTCACTTCCGTTCATTACATAACATACTCTTTCCGGCTTCCTCCCTTCGTCCTCCTCAAATCTACATTAAATCCTTGTGTAAATTGAAATTCATCTACTATTACATGTTCAATTATCTGTGAGCCACTTCCGCTCTTCAAAGCTCTATAAAAAAACTTGATGATGATGATATGATAATACATGCACAAAATAAGTATTTACTTTATACCAAATAACAGGCGAAATCTTAAGAAAAAACCATTATTTTTTTGTAATGCTTTGGTATACCTACGATGGGCCTTCATGTGACGCCATAAATTCCCGTTATTCAAATACAGATATCAATTTAATTGGAGATTAACGTTGTGATATGAAACCTAAAAGTGAGATTGGTTTACATCCTGGATATTCTTTCATGGTAGGCGTCAATACGTTGGCTCTTCCAAGAAGTTGTGTCCAGCTAAAATGAAACATACGTTGGGTGACTTTATGGAAGGGATGAGCTTTGGTATTAAATTATGAAGTATTGCAAAATACACAATGTGTGGGTGCTCACAGAATAATCCATGGAACTTCAGGTGTTATATTTGCAGCTCGTATCAGCGATTTTGGGGAGAAAGTGGAAAGCAACAGTGTGCTACTTTCAATTCTAACATAATATATCCATGCATATTTATTGACATGACGTTACAGAGCAATGTTTTCATCGCGTCTATTATGTCTACATTCTATTACGGTATTCGAAAAAATTTGTCGACATTCTAGAATGTTCTTTTCCACTTGGAAAATTATATGACAAAGTTCTTGCCATCGTATATCCTGGAACATTTTCCATTTGTGATTGATTAAGCATTCAAAGATAATAACGTGTTTGGGGGTTGTATTCACTCCAAAAATTGTGTAACAGCCAGTCAATGATACAAAGAAAAGGCCGGCCCAGATCTGGTTAATGACATGCATTCAGCCGTATCTTTGGGATGAATGGGAAGTGAGATATTGCGTAAGAAAAAAGGCAATTGGTGGCGAATTTTCTTTTCAATTTTCTAGATTTCCCTGGTTTTGACTTCCGAATGTTTGGATGTGAATGGCAGTTTAGTAGATTGCAATTTTTTCTGCTTCTCTAATATTACAACCCAGACATGCTGTAATCCATGCCGCCAACGCATGTAGTCATCTGAAGGGGAAGCAAACCACCTAGTTGTTAATCAAGAAGTGTTTGAAGTCAATTGTCAACTTCTTACAGTTTTATCAACTTATTCAACTAAAGAAGAGAACAGATAACGATGATAGTATTTGCATACAATATGATATAGCCAGCGTTCTTGCAGAAAATGCACGAGGGGAATTGTACCTATTAAGGGACTTAGTGAGCCATAAATAGACAGATGAATACTGAATCTATTGGAATATCAAAGGGATGGAAGTTAGCAAACGAGATTGTTTTTTGGCGTTTTGAGAAACTGTTATCATTACCCTTTGAGTAATAAATTATGTGAGCATGAGACTATCATGAGACGTACAAGGGAGAAAGTGAACAATATAAATAGATTTTCTGTTTTTTTTTTTGTGTCAAAGAAAGCTATTTACCAAATTACAATTCACAGTTAAATTTCCAATGTAAAATAATTGAGATTATATAGCAGTTCCAAGATTATGTAACAATATAATGAATACAGATCAAAGGGATGTGATTCGATATACATACCACGCTCGGTCCGATGGAATCAGTGCGAAATCATTGTCCATGTGCCTTCCATTCATATTAATAAGAGAGGTCTGTAGACAATTTTTACAAAGGTGATTAAACTAAACCGTCTATCCAATTGGTAAACATTTGAATGGTGAAAGCCACTCGTGAATTTTAACATTTTGGTGTCTTTTTGAAAAATGTCAGATGAGCATCTGAAAAAGTGTGATTAGTTCACGTTCCCTGAATATTCGATACCGTTACAATTTACATACATAAAACTGAGTTACTCAAGTTATGGTACTTGTTTCTAAGTTAAAACGTCTTCTTCGACGACTCCTCATGTCAACACACCTCGTCCAGCAGTATATCATATGCCGAGTATGTATATCATTTTCTTAATCCTTCTCAGGCAACAGTAAGCTTGAAAATCGACGAGGTTGATGAATCCATCATTACCACGATTACTAGGATTTGAGTTCTGGGATGCTCCCTTGGACTTCAGTTCTAGCAGACGTTCTTTCAACAATTCAGTCCTATTTTGGACGGCCTCTCCGTCCGCCTGTGCTTTCTTCCTGTCCTCCTGCTTCAATTCTTGAAACAAGTCGCAACGCACCAAGCGCATTTGCTTAGTCTTCGATTCCCAGTTTCGTTTCTAATTCCATGGAGCTGACGATGCTGGGTGTTAATTTCCTGTCAAAGTGCTTGGATTATTGCTTCTGACGGAGGCTCATTATGGGATGTTGTAGGTTTAGACATTATTGGACTCTTATTCTAATCTGTAATTAAGTATAATTCAATATTCGTAGCAAAGGTAAATTGAAACAAATAATTAATTAAATTGCAGCTACTATTTGAACATCAATTATGCACATTGTTATAATCTTTTAACATTTTAACTTATATCTTATCACACCTCGTATGCCAGTAATTAAAAATTAAAAAGTTGAGGTTGAGGCCCGCAGTTTAAGATGAGGGTCATAGTGCAGAGGTCACTTCCTGACTAACAGCTTGTGAGGTTCAAAACTGCCACTTACTTGAAGTCCTTATTATCTCTATTTTATACACATGTATGCGTAGATATCATGCAATATTTTGTCGTTTTTTTTTGCACAGAAAAACCGTCGGTGCAATGTACAGCACAAGCACACAAGAAATGAAGAAAGTGAACAAAATCTCAGGTTCTTTGCACTTTTCTCTGTCCACATGAGAATGAACAAACATTCGCAATTCCCTAAGGATTCAACTTGCCCCATGCGTTGGTATTCTGCATTTGCGGCCAATAAATTTGAGGGCTGTCTTGTCATACAATACTCCATTTTTCGTTGACATCTTCATTATTTGAGACTATGCATGTGAAGCAAAGGATAAAAACAAAGGGACTATACGTTTTTTGCCCTTATTCCGTTTCTACCTTTTAATGATAAATAAGTTTAGTAAATTCGCAAATTTGTGCATTTCTTTTGAAGGAGGATGCAGGAGTAAGTATAATGTTGGTTACCTTTGAACCATGTATATAATAAGTTATTAGCCGTCAATAACAGCAATAAAATATATAACTGGCAAAAATGGTGCACGACTGCCTTCATTATTACTGTATTACGGCATATATTTTATTCTCTTAACCATTTTAATTATTTCGTTTACACATTCTTGCTACAATCATTGAATACAAACAAGCTGGCAATCGATACCGTAAAAAGCAATCCCTGGATGGTCCTCCCATTCTTTATAAAGAACAAAGGTAACCCAATACCCCCTCCATAAATATTTCCCCACTTGGCAAACTCCTCAACTGAAAAGAGATAGAGGAGCAAGTTTAGCGAACTCCTTCCGCTATACGCATCCTAAAATACGGGAAGTGGAAGGATGCAGGAAGGAACCAAACAAACAATGTGGAAGATTTGAATTGCGAAATTGTAAAGTGAGGAAGAAGCTATTGTGCACACCACGGGCCCCACCAAACGAGGAACGGTAACTTTCTCCATCGCCTCCACCACCACCACCACCACGACCAGCACCAGCACCATTGCCCCCATAATACTCAACATCAGCATACCGGAAAAGGTAGAAATCGATATTGTACACATACAACTTGTAAGCCGGGGCTCCCTGCTTGACGTCATGTGAGAGAGCGGGTGACGTTCACCAACACGGAGCATATGAAAAACGTCACAATTTTTTTGGCGTTATCCTAGACACAAATCAATAGCCGGAGATATGCATGCATGCACACTTTCTCTTTTACACTTTCCTTTCCATATAGCCAGATAACCATCATTATAGGAAACGTGCTTATCGTTACCGTCATGTTTAGCTTGCTGCTTTTAGCCCTTTATACTTATCTTAATGTAGATATCTTTCATGACTCGTATTATGTTTATTGATACTTTCGAATGGATCAAGAGCAGCAGAATGCTTCCCTGTCTCCAGGTCTTTAGTTTGTCGTAATCATAGTATGCTCAGTGGAATGGTTTATAGAATGTTTCCTCTTTGTCCTCGACAAAAACGAGGATCAGGAGCAAAAACAACAACAACAGGTTTCTCTTTTACAGGCTCTTTCCAGTTCATGGTTCCAACTTTTTTTTTCATGTTGGGAAAAGTACCGTCGAAATTCTATGAAAAGAAATAAAGTTAGTTGGAAAGCACCCAAGCTCTATGGACCTTTCCATATTCTTAGCAAAGAAATACATGGACTGGGAGATGGCTCACTACGATATATAGTGAGGTGCTCTAGGTCTCTTCTTTTTCGCACTATTATTGGGAAAAATTTAGACAGTAGTAAATTTTTTCCCCAGTTATCTGCCCAGATTACTCATGATAAAAATAAATTCTGTCTATGGATCCTATTCGGAACTATAATTCAAGGGAAGAATTTTTTCCTTGAACAATTGATAAATGTTGGAGGAACGTTAGTCTTGCATAAGATGTCTACGATGACTATAAGAGGTACAATGTGAACCCTCCCCCCCTTGGACTGCTTTTTTAAAAAAAGAACTGAGTTAAATTTATTCCGGACGATATTAGACCTCTTTTCTCAGAAGATGATCTTCAGGAGAAAAATTGCGCAAAATTTTAGACAGCGATTTCTTTCAGAGTTTTCTGTTCAGATACGGAGAATTTTTTAAGCATACACTTGGACGTAGGAATGCCGTCAATAATGCTATAAAAGTCTCTCTGAACATATTCTTGAAATCTGAAGAGAGTTTACTTTTAAATTGACTGAATGAATATACCAGGAATGACATAAGTTCATCGAGTGTTATTTGTGGAGTAATAATTACCTCAGCAATCTAACTTATACTATTCTGTAACGATGATTGCTTCAACGTATTAATGTGAAAAGTTTCTAGAATTTCTTTTATTGAGTTTTGAAGATCTTCTTAATGTACAACTTACACTTGTAGTAATGCTCTTTCCAGTAATTTCATGATAATGAATCGTGATTTAAACTCCATAAATTCCCGACAGGAAACGAACAAGTTTATAAAATTCGGGAAATTAACAAGCTGGTCTGTAAAACTGATTCGAATTTAATCCTCCTTGATCGTTTATACGTTCGATGTATTATTGACTCAACGAGTAGCATTTAAGTCTATCTAAAAATGATTCATGGTTAAAGTATGTAACCGAAAAAAAAAGTTTCATTTGCAACTAGGACTATTGCTGAACCCAAGGAAACCTACATCAACTTCATGCAAACTGCAACTTCAGGAGTAAACCTAAAAGTAGCATTTTCCCTTCTGTTGCTCCGTGGAAATGCAGGAGGCCGAAAAAAAAACAAGTGGAATTTGGGGAAACACTACAGAAGGGAAAGTAGGAGCAAGAGGATTTTCCGTTCCAGCACAATATTTCAATGAAATGGGGACTTGGCTATCACTGGGGAGCGGGTGTATTGTAGAAACGAGGGCACTAGGATCCGCTGACGTAAACCGATTTGGAAACCTCTTTGTCCATCTTTCCCTCTCTCCCAACCCAACAAACTTTCTCTCTCTCATTTTGCTCAACTCGTCGTCTTTCATTCACAAATATTGATCCTGTGAGGCAACCGTATGGGAGCAAAGTGAAATCTACTAGCAGCACTTCCATAAAGCCAACTAATATATCTTTGCCTCATATAACACCTACAAGACTAAAACCAGTAAGCTACATATAACTAAGCACCTTCGAAGTAAAAAATTTCCACTGGGAGGGAGAAAGCTTTCCGTAGACTACAACTTTCTCCTTCCTCCATTACCAAATGAATTGTGCTTCCGATGCAGTTTCCTCTTATCCTTGTCAGCACTATACCTATCCAATATATAAGGCTATTATGGTTTGGAGCTTCAAAGTGTCGAAATTTTCCTTCCAGCAGTGCTCGTCTAAATACATTTGCTAATTCGTCTAGACCTCATATCCAACCACAGTATGTGTAGTCTTTATGTATGAGTACCCATCTGCAGGGAAAGTTTATTCCAATGGAAATTAGTTTATTGTAGGGAATAAATTGTCGTTAAGTAATCTGCTGTGCTTTTATATTGCATGCTGCAAGTTTGATGTAAAGTTTTACAGTCTTGCTTTTAAAAACGATGCTATCCGACTGACCATTTTACGAATGAATTTCTGTTCGAGTTTGTTAAGAACCAGGCATCTGCATGACACGCTTATAAGTATGTATTATAAAGCTAATATTTGCATGAATAAGTTGCAATATTGATAAGACTTGGGACTGGTAAATTTTCTTCTACTCAACTTGATTCTTAAGTTGCGTGCTCATTATCCCAAAAATTATGCCGAATGTGGGTACATAGCGAGTATAAAAAAGTAAACTACAACTACTTAAATATCGCTGAATAAGTAAAAGCTGTTTACATACGTTGCTGATAAACTATGACGTCTTTTTAACCACGAGTTATGTTACTTTTTGGTTCATTCTCCAAATGTACGACAGATAGTTTCCTTGTATTGTATCGCATTACCCCGAAATAGAATTTCCTCATGAGTTTCCCCATGTTTAGCTGAGAATTTGATCAGTGCTGGCATTCCAAGGAAATGCTCAATTCGTGTGAGCTTGCTCGGTTCTGGAAAATTGCATTATTCTCAAGGAAGGAAAGGATTCGGGATTCGGAAGTATGCTGTAAAAAATCGTGTAGATATTGATGGAATGTAATGTAGGAGGTGGAGAAAGTATGCTTTGGGTACAGCAATGCTTGGTATAGTGGGTGGTTCAACCTTTTCAAGATTATGGTACTGCACTACTGCAAAATATCTAGATAGATCCTTGACCAAGAACCATAGATAAAAATGTATTGAACGACTTTCTCCATAAAAAAGGGAAATGTGTCCTTGGAGAAAAAACATTAAAAAGAGGCACCACCTTTCGCTTTCACCCTAGCCCTGGATGAATGAGGAGTTATCGGCTCAAATACATGAATGGCGGTAGATGGAGCTGAGCGTAAATATTTATGCTTTGTCAGTCAGACGAAGAAAGCTTTTGCAGTTGGCCTTGTTGGGATGAAAAAATGAATGAGCTTTTTTATATTGATTGGAAAGTGACAGTCGTTGACAACAAGAAGCGAAGCCGTTTGGAATTGAAAACAGCAATTGTAAATGCAGCAACAATTTCTAATTAGTAGATATTGAATGTCAAATAGGTATATAGGTGTGACTAGGATTGTTTCAATTGTAAATGAAGGGAAAACATTTACTTTTTAACGCATTTACCTTAAAACGAGTAGTTTCTAAACTGAAAATGTCTGACATGAATAAGGTTACGTATGCGTAATATGACTGAATCAGAATGGTCATACCATGAACAAACAATTTATGAGTATTTACGATGATTTAAACGTAGCACCGTCCACGGTTAGATGACCCCAAAACCCCACCCAGAATTAATAGCGTATTACGAAATTTTTAACCCAAAAGGTTTTTTGTTTCTGAATAATTTGGCATTTTGTCCAAGTCAAAGAGGAGGATGCGAGATCATTGCTCGGCCAAAATGTTCGGGTTAGTTGTCAAATTATTCGAGAAAAACAACTCAATTGGTAGTCATCTAAATTTTAATGTGTTTGGATTCATTGCCTTCATTGGTTATCATAAAATGCAATCGGATTAGCTCATTTTAATACAATGAAAGAACCTGAAACAGCTTGTCCAAATCTGTGTGAGGAGATCAGGGAGCCTTTGCCTCTACATCTAGGATTTATTTCCAGTAGTTTGCTTTGCTTCTTGACTTTAGAATGCTGATTAAAATAGAATGATGTATGGAATATAGAATTACTTCATGACAATAAATACGTAACGGTTACTATCTGGTCGGTAGATCTGAGCGAATGAATGTAATTCTTTGCCTTGACTTGGTCCTCAGATCGGTAGACTTGTGCGTTTGCAGAAGAAAGTACAGATGCAATACAGTTTTGCGTATTTTAGAAACAATTTAATCCTGATAGGATTCATGATTGCTATATAAGCATATTGCTATTTGTAAGTGTCATTTAAAGCATATTCAACCTAACATGTAACAAGATCATATTACAAAATATACAGTTTAGGATTAAACAATAAATAGTAAAAACATTTCCAGTAATTCTATACTTACAGCTAACAAGAAAAATTAATACGTGATAAGGCGATTACAGTGAACAGATACTGACAAGTACAAGCATATTGCATATGAATGATGATAATTACTTAATTCATATAATTATACATGGTCAATGGTAGAAGTTTAGTGTAAATACTTGGCTTAATGCACAACACTTTTTAGAACATTCACTCGTTAAACATTTGAAAGTTTCAGTGAGTCGATAACAACTCATAATATCCCCTCCATCGATGACCTCCAAACTATTCGAATTCGGGTATGTCATCAAAACTGTAGCCAGGAATGCCCTTGTAGGCATAATAGGCTATGCGGACGTGATACGCGCCGGGAATAAACATTAAGAAACCCATGATGATCATCGGCCAGACACGATCGGCAAACTGCCAATAAGTAAAATATCAACCAAATTATTTTCAAAATATAGTAGGCTATAGGTGGACAGATAATTTATTTACGGAGATCCAAATTGCCTTTGCATCCAAATGGCCAGTCAACACCAACATTCCGAAGACGAGAAGGGAGGTCCCAGCAAAGCACAGAAAGGTCGCAAGGCATATGCTTTTAGTTGGGACCCGCGATGGAGGCTTTTGGAACTACAATAATAACACAACACAATTTAGTTATTTAATTATCCTATCTTACAGTTAGTGGAACACTCAGAAACTAGCTTTTTGTATTTTCAAACATATTTGTAACCAGTTCTACTTATAATTTGACAAATAATTAAGTTTCAAGTCAACACTGCTCAAACCTGTGAATCGATGTATTCGTCATTGCTTGTGGATGAGTTATTTGTGGACAGCGGTCGGTAAATCAGTGTGCTACCGTTTCGGTTCACGTAGCTGCAATTATTATTGATCGAGGAACTACTACCACTCAGCTGATTACTTAGATTTTGCGAACTTACCGTCTTCCTACAGGTTAACTTGATCTTGGTCATTATTAAAGTGGGCAAAATCGCAAAGCGATCACCAAGTGTATAGAGCTGCTGGCTGCAGTGAAAGAATAGAACTACACCGATTTTACCGCATCATAGGCACTTCTTCATTGTAATTATTCATTAATTATTTAGGTTGATAAGTCGGAGGAGTTACAACCACGGAGAAAGTCTTCTGTTGTCTGTTTCAGCTGGCTCTTTCAGATCATCTGCTTTGTGCATTGTACAATAGGGGAAGACGCTGAGTTCAATAATAAATATAAATATAACATAAAAATTGATTATTGCTATAGATACCATATTCACACTGTTGTTCTACCTGACTATCACTATGTTAAAAACAACTACATTGCAGCTACGCAACCTGTCCTATAGAATTGAACGTAGTAGGTAGGTAGCTTACCAAAAGCAAAACATCGACATGTGTATTTACATGAGACATGAGTCACCCTCCACGGCCTCCCTCGACTTCATCCAAGCCTAACCTCTATTACTAGCTATGAAGAACTTGTGGGAGAGTGCTGGTTCGTTTACCATCACTCCAAGCCAAGTAGACTTTGTTCGAAACTTATTGAACTCCGCTAGTGAGCAATTGGTGAAGAAGTGAGAATAATGCGCTCAACGTGGTTAACTGAAGCGGACGTAAAGCGTCTTGTCTCAGACGAAAAAAAAAACAATTCATGGATTGATGATTGACTGGAATCGACTGAAATCTATCATATTATGGTTTGGCTGTTCACAGGATCATGAATTATGATCATCTCCAGATCTCCATAAGTTAGATAACCAGTTTAATCTTTTAAAAGTATGTTAACTAATTGTTTGCAACAAAATGATTTGTAATTTGTTTTTAATAAATTCAACGAAATATAGATTCTAAGTGGGGCGCTAGGTTGTGTGTGGTTTTTTTTCTTGGACAATGAGACTTTTCCCATGCACTTCTTTCTATTTCATTTACTTCTGTTCTGCCCAATTTTGTTTATGTATATTGCATATTCCATATTCATGTTAGGGAAGCTTTAAAAAATTGATAATCTATCATGAACAGTTCAGAGGAATCTATTTTAAATACAAAGCAGTGATTTAAAACTACAGCAGGGAATTGTTTGCGTTAACGCTGGGATTCTTAACATGCAACATGCATTATTTTTTTAACTAGTAAAGCTACATGAAGTTAACATTTTCTAAATTTTCAGGGTTGTAATGTTTTTTACGTTTTTACGAATTGTATAGTGCAAGCCCATGAAATTGGTGACGATGAAATTGGAAAAAGTAACTTGCATAAATTACACACGACAACCATCGATTGAATACTTATATGCTGGAGACAGAAATTACACAAAAGGGAACAATAGATATGATACACACGAGCAGATAAAATAACTGAGACAATTTCAAACCCGAAACAATTAACGTATCAAAACAAGAACGTTTTATTAATCATGTTGGCATTTGTTAATTCACCACAGGTCGTACAATAAAATATAGACGTCTTAGAAGTTCCTGCAAAGCACAACAAAAGAACAATAATTAATTCTTCACGTCGCCTCCAAACTAAAATACATCGTAACGAGTCAATGAAAACTTAATTTTACATTTCCAAAGCTGAAGGTGTTATATACCTAAACAACATTTCAATGTATGTAACTTACTTTGAGACTATGCCGTCCTTTTTCGCTAATCGGTTCAGACAGTCATCGGACTCCCCCTGAAATAAATAAAAAAAAAAACAATAATTATAAACTCAATTGTCAACTATTACAATTACTATTCATTTACAATAACAACATCCCGTACTTTAGCATTAACTAACAACGACATTCAATCACAAACCAACATCAATTCGGAAGTTCTTTAAAATTAAAAAAAAACTATACTTATGTAAAATGTAAACATTGAATGTTCACTCACCATTCGCCTAATATCCCCACAAATCGCATAAGTCTTCATAGTATCCGTCATCCTTCCGGTGGACTTATCTACCTCTACCAAATTGATCTGGATGGAGGCATGATCCTTGGCATGGATGATGCGGTTGCTTGCCGTGCTACAAAAATTAAATAAAAATTATTAAAAATTGGTTCAGAACAATAATTCGACAATGCTAGTCAATTCTTTCCTGATCATTTCATTGATTAGATGGCAAGAACCACAAGGTTTAAATGTGTTCGTTCAGTCTCAATTACTCTCGTATATACTTGCCCAGATCACAATCTTAAAAGAAACATTTGCGCTAACAAAATAACTAAACTTACCACTTTCTTGGCACGTAAAGATCGACGAACTCACCAGCGTCGTTTTGCATGATTGCAGATTAATTGCTTCCTAAAACTTGGAGTTAATTTGAAATAAATTAATTTTCAGTTCTTTTCCAGCAACTTTCTCTTGAGAAAAGTACAAGACAGACCGGGACACATATGCACTACAACACTATTGAAGAACCTGAGTGAGGACATTTCAAATTTTAGAGAGTACACAGCACTCGATGGTTTTTTATGGGGAATTGCGAGACCATTGTAATGTAGAAACATCCTCTTTCCCATCGCATTCACATTTCACATGGGGCCTCTCTTATCGCATAGCATCGCTACCTTTGTACTTCTCAAGTTGTTATTTCCTGCAAGAAATATTTCATATGAATTGTTTTCATGCAAAAGTCACGTTTCATTTCGCATGTTTACTTTGTTACCAAAAATGATAAGTTCCTACGCATGCATAGTATTTACATGATTTACTTTTTAGAGTTATTATGCCAAGTTTAAAAAAAATGACTAACTGCAAATAAAATCGCAAAGCAATATATAAATAGTGTGACTAATACATTATTATTATTACCATTATGAATAAATAATTACACAATTATTAAGAAGAAAAGTTCCGTAAAGCAAGACCAACTATATGAAACGTTCATGAAATACGAGTTCGGAAAAACATGATAGGCTTTGTACGCACGGATGAATTGAGAAGCAAATTTTTTTACTGTAAAATGTTTCGTCGTCGCTAATTTTACAAGAAGAAATATATATCTCCACCCGGAATTTTTTACTACATTTTACACGTGTCTGCAAATACATTCAAGGTTCAACAACCCAATCTGGTAGTAAGTCATTCGCAACTAATCTGTGAACAATTACTTGCCATTTTCATTTTATCATCGTTTTGTAGTTTGTACATTTTATGTAGAAGCTCTCTTAAAATTTTTGATTGAAATGTTCTTCAAATTGTGAGCTTCAGTGACTATTGAAAGTAGAGACAAAAATAATAAATTAATATAATAGTTCACTTGTATTTAGCCGCATTTAAGTTTTACAGCATTGTGAAATGCATCGTAACTGACTTACATTTATTAAATTACGGTTTTACGCGTCCCCGATTCAAATGTATTTCGGAGGAGCCTGAATAGCCAGTTTTTTCTTATGAAAATAAAAACATACACACTGTCAATGTGTTAATCTGATGATTTTTACAAGTAATGAGACAGTCGACCTGCCTAGTGACTATGATGGTGGGTTAAATATTTGTTACCTAGGCACTCATTTAAGTATAAAAGTATTTATAACAGTCAAATCTGTTCTAGTTTGGGGGCATCCTGAATCGTAGTCGGAGTTTATAAACGATATGCAGTAATGAGTAATAACATTTTTCGGTATAATCTATGGCTGAACAATGGGTGACGAATATAAGCTTTTTGCTCTACTTATACCTAGGATCCCTTCATATCCGCATGCATAATAGTATATGAACATGAACTATAAGTACAACAGCACCCAAAGCAAGCGAAGTAAAAAACAACAGAATTCTCTGGCAAAAATACTGAATGTAGGGGTGAGCAACACTCACCGCTAAGCATTTCGAGATGAGTACCAAGTTCTTGTCAGTTAAAATTATCGGTTGTGAAATCGATAGCTTAGGTCATTACGAGTTCAACGGCACCAGAATAATCCCCGTAGACTTTAGGGGTAAATATGTGACCCAATTTTTTCATTTTTTAAAACTTTATTTCCTTTTTATTTATCCCTGTTACCTACTTGCATGCGGAACACCCACAATTACCTCCCGGGCGCTTGATTGCCAAGCCAGAATTAGGGCCGGGGTAAACACGCCAGATATCTGCTAAGAACTAACGGAACTTTTCCCCAGTTGGTTCTTAGGCTAGGCGGAAACTTTCTTTGCGCTGTGACAGCTGCGCAGATTCCACTTCAGCCAAACCTTTCCAAGATGTTAAGGCGGAAGCGTCAGGATCCATCGGTCCCAAAGATCTATCCAATCCAGGGACACGGTGCCTGGCAACAGACTTCCTGCTGTGGTTGACCATACCGTGCCCCTTGAACCTTTGCTCCAGGTCGTCACATTTATTATAAAGGCCTTCCAGGCATCGCTTATGATGAACGACTCTGGGGCAAATTTCTTTGCTGATTAGGGACCTCTTTGGCCCACATTTTTTGGACACTTATTCGAAAACCCAAATGCAATTTGCCAACCTTCGTCTCCTATAGTCCCCACAAAAAGATAGGTTTCGTCGATCTCCACCACATCGCCAGGATCTCCAATCGGGTCATAGTCTCAAGTCCTAACCTAACCACAACCGCCCTCCTTGCGCTTTGATGGCCTAGGATGTCTCCAGCTCTTTGATCGGTTTACTGCTTAGTAGAAGTGTTACCATTCCTGAACTATCTACCACCTCGTGATTTGACTGTAACCTGGGTATAATCGCACACCCCTATCTCTTAAGTACGTCTCATGAATTCATCATATGATTCGATTTGCTATATTGCCCAGTCTCTGAGTTTGCAAACATTAGTACTTAGATATATGCACAAAGCACATACAAAACTATATGATTTTGCTCAACGACGAGGTGCTTACGCTCAGTGATTGGTACTTACTGAATATGAAACTTCCCGAGTTAGAGTCCTTACACATGTATACCCATGTGCAAGGTATAAATATAGCTGTAACAAAAGAAAACATTTAAACCCTATAAGCGCCAGCCTAAACCTGCTTTATACTTTACCTTCAGTACTCATGCACTCAAACTGCTGAGCTCAGCGTCGTACGCTGTGTATATTATTTGCGTCAGGAATGCGAGATTGAAGATCATAACATATTTTTCCACTATCTGCTCCTGCTCTTTGAGTTGAGTCACATAACATTACATCAAGAAACTGGTATATCCACAAACCCATATTGTTCTCTGCATCTATCATCCTTGTATGCTACAAACAAGCCATGTACAATCCCAAAACGATATATATCCTTTGGCGATTTTTTTCCATTGTGGGAACTTAATTAAGGCAGCTCGTTATCCTAATGTCAGAGAGGGGAAAAAATAGCTTGTAATAAAATTGCTAGAGATAATGACTAGTGAAAAACTATCTGCATTGCCAAATATTCTCCAACCATAAAAAAAAGCATACATATAGCAACTGATTCTAAATTTTGCAAAAAAAAAAAAACTCATTAGAGTTACGAAATGGGATAGTGGTAAGTCAGAAATAGTAGGAGTATAAATGCACTACTTGCACAATTAGCGCGATAATTTTATAGAAAGTTTAGTTAACTTTAATGAAAATATTCCCATCCAAAAATTTATTTTAGTCAACAAAACAAGTTCACTGATTGCAAAAGATAGGACCCACGAATCGATGATTAGTTTGCTTCTTATTAAATCCCAAAGAACGCATTGCATTTATAGTTAATTTCCTCCTTTCACTTTCTGCTCGTTAGTTAGTTCAGGGGTTCTTCAGTGTTTTTCAACATTTAAAGTTGTTTAGTTTGTGAAAATTTATCTTTTTGTATTTTTGCTTTTGTGCCAAGAAAGAGCTGCTTATCATCAGTTGATCAGGAATTATCTGGCTAGCACTGGTGACGGTTTCGGGTTTTTCGGAGTGGATGGAGGATGTGAACTTGAACGTGTGCATGTAAAAGGCAAGTGGAAATTTATACATGATGGGATGGGATTTACTTGAACCATTCAAGCCTCCTCTTCGACATTATTTCAAACTTTTCAACATTAAATGTACCTATGAACGAGCCGAAGACCTAGTCAAGTAGTTTAATTGTACTTAAATTGCAACTAAACAGTGCAATTGATAATAAATAAAGTTTAATTAATCAATCATCATTTGTTTTGTTCACCCAACAGCCATCTCGTCCCTCATGATGGGAGATGAAAGTGGTGGTGTGGAGACCTCTGGAATGGGAGACTGGAATATTTTCCTTGTTTAATTATGACTAGTTGAAATCCTGATCATTGAAATAATAGTACTTTAATTGCTCGATTGATTACAATGAACATTAAATGAAGTGGAGGGAAGAGGGAATACATAATGACGACGCATGGGAGTGAGCCATGATTATGGTTACATGGCTTTGTTCTTTAGTTGACATGTGATGATAAATGATCATGAAAAAGCCCAAAAAAAGAACAAAACGTAAAGACAATAGAAAGCAAAGAGACATGTGTTATCATGATTGGTTACAACTTTAGTTGTTGGTGGCTAAAGCTTTTTTTTTAAACTAAAACAGTGTTTTTTAAATACAAGTGGTGCTCATCAGTGCTCATAAATTGGGCGTATTTTTACGAGGCTGTATAATTGATAGTTGTAATATTTAGTGATCAGTCACAGAGGTTAGCTAATTGTGAAGCAACATTAAATATCAAGTTTAATAACATTCACTAAAGTTTTATAGTGTAATTAGTGTTTGCATTAAAAGGAACTTTCTTAATGTTATCCTACCCAAACTAAAGAAGTAAAGGGTGAAAGTGAGCGTTTACATAACAGTTTTACGTCATTTGTAGTAATTGGTAAGTAGTTTAGTTGTATTACTTATTTATGGTTGATTAATGTTGTTGACACATTTTTGGGGCTTTCTTTCATATTTTGCGCAATTGACTTGACTATACGGCCAACGGCAGCAGTTTCGGGATTCCCGACAAAAATGCAAAACCCTCATGTCAGATCTTTCTCTCGATCGAACTTTCACTTTAAACTTTTGCTGAGTTCATGAGTCATGAGGTCCTGACGCTAATGTATCAAATAGTATAGTAACTGATCATGAGAGTAAATTTAGTAATCCAGTTGTTTTTGGATCACAGAAAAAAGTTGTTTGGTGTGGACAATAACGATGGGAGCGTGGGCCTTCTGCTGTTATAACCTGATTCAGCTTTCCAGACAAGATTTAATTTTTAATTCTTATTATATGATTTCAGCATCCATCTTCCAAATTCCATGCACGGTTTTCCTCAAGATCTTACCAAACTCGTTCATTTTCCTTTACCGTTAAAAGGTAACTCATCGCACAGTGATTTCAATGGCGAAGTTTCTTCATGATCTAATTTGGGGCATGTGTACCTCGAATTGTTCCGGACATGGCGATTGCCTTAATGGCACTTGCTTCTGCGAGGTAATATTGATAAATAGATATGGCTCTTGTCTTCAACCGCACTGCAGTAGTAAGTAAAACTTGTATTTGAAGTATTAATTGTTTTTTGGGGGGGGGGGGCTGAAACAGATCCAGTTTACAGGAGAGGAGTGTGGTGGCGTCAATATGAACTATCATATTGGTCTAGCTTCAGTATATTGTATGGTGGCGTTTGTGTCCTTGTGCCAGCTGACAGTTGCCGTAGCGATGTCATGTCGTCAAGTCAGCAAAGGAAATCGAATACGTGAAGCGTTGAGTCCGACAACTCCAAAAGTGATATATGCAATAATTTTCCTGGCAGCCTCCATTAGAGCAGCGTATTTTGCGGTTTCCGTAAGATTTTTTTAAAGAAAATCACTCTTAACTATAAAAAAACATAGGCTGAATTTAAATTTTTCAAATTATTTAATGATGAAATGCATTTCTATAATATTGTGTAGACAACGGTTGCTTCCGATTGGCTCCTTAGCTTATTGAGTGCGTACTATCCACTGTTACTAACTGGATCCTCCTTGATCGTCTGTTTTTGGGCCGAGGTATGAATACGGCATATGGCCGATTAATTAAACTTCAAAGGTCCTGGTTGTTTAAATGTGCTTTAAAACTTGTAAACGTATTTATCTGCAGGTGTTTCATCTTCGAAATGTTTGTTTTGAATCTCATCGATTTCTTTCCAAGTCGTTCCTTGGATTCCTCGCTTTTAACGTTATAACATACTCGATTTTACTGGCGCAACTGTTACTGGTTTTGGCAAATACGAATGAAACTGAGAAGGTAACTGACGCAGCTAGCATGAAGAATTTAGTAAAATAAAAAAAGTATTAAGACTCATACCATTGTCTATTTTCTTGGTCTCCTTTCTAGGGATATTACTTGAATGTCTTTAACGGATGCTATGCAGTTTTGCTATTTATCGTAGTCGTCTTCTTCCTAATATATGGTGTCGAAGTATATTTCAAGGTAAGGGTAATAAAATATTTTATGACTGCATTGTAATTTTTTTTATTGATTTTTTTTAATGCAATTGTATGTCGATTGTCCTAACGTTAAAAATAGCATTGTAGTATTGAAATTTATGCTTTGATATGATTATACAAAACAAAAGCAATTTAGCATGATATGAGTATGTTTTTTAGTAAAGTTTGTGTGGAAAGTTTGATTGAGTGTATTTTAAACTGTGTGCACCCATCAGATTCGAGGCGGGTTTTTACTTCTGAGTCCAAGCAGAACGCTTGGAACCTTAGCTAACAAGGCCGACACGATGGCACTAGTTGGAGGACAGCAGGCATGGCTTTTGAATATATATTTTTTTAAACATTTTTTTTTTCAAATGATTTTGACTCATGAAGAGCTTTTTGGAAACCTAGTTTGGCCGCATAATGTTTTTTGTACATGACTTTAGTCCCATGCTAGTTGTTATTTTATATTTTACAAATTATTACCGATACAGGTTAATGACTCCAAGCAGCCGGTAGATATATCGCAACTGAATCAGTCTCGGTTGGGTCTAATCTCGCAAGCAGCAATGCTCTTAGTCACCGTTGTATTTATTCTATCTGACATCTTAGGAGAATTTTGGAAGAGCAAGTTAGTATTTCAATATATAATTAGCAACTTAATTTTTTCTTACGTAATCACTGTAAAAGAAAAGTATTGAACATGATGGAACCTTTTAAAACAATTTTAGAGTTCCCGTGGAAGGTCGAAATTACCACGACATAATTTTTCGAGCAGTTGAAATTGGCGTCGCGCTATGGTTTCCTTGCTGTTTGTGGAATGTCAATAGACCTGATCAGCTCTGGATTTTGAATCCGAAGAAAATCCTCAAATCTCCTGCAAAAAATACTCCAGATACTCAAGGTAAATGAAAAATGATTGCACTTTTGTGGAATATATGATCGACAGTTATAACAATGTGATTTTCAATTATGTATTTCAGATGAGAAATATAGTCTGTCTGATAATGTTGGTTGCTACTTTTGCTACGATCCGGTAAGTAGTTGAAAATCTTGCTTTATAAAACTAAGAAAATCTTTATTTATAAATCGCATAGTGTTTCTTTATAAATGTCATGTTTTGTTTGTTTTGTTATGCTAGGAGAGAAAAGATGCAGGTCCACTAATTCAACCATGCGAGTGTCGTGGAGATGTGGCCACAGTTCATCATGAATGTCTTCGAAGATGGTTGTTACAGGTACATGGCTCATAAATAATTCATTGTTAAATATTTATGTCAAGGTTCCGGGAAAGCTCCTGGCCGGAGATTCCTAGTTGCAACCTCACCTAAAAATGAATGGTACAATATAATACTACATAATCAACAATTGATGTGGGATATTTATGTTTATAGCGTGCTGCAGCAAACGGACCAGCATGCTGTTCAGTCTGCAAAACTCCTTACAAGCTGGAAAGGGAGAAGCCGCTGACTTGGTCAGCTTGTACTGAGGTGTCAGCTGCACATTGGCTTCGATTTTCTCTAATGATTGCTGCAATTTCAGGGATTTTCATGTCAACCTGGGCTTTGTGTCACATTCTACCAACTCCTCCATACAGAATACTAGTTGTGGTGTTTGGCATCATTGGCACATACGTGATCTTAAAGTAAGTACAATTGTTCCAAATTTTTTTAACCGTATCTGAAACATATTATATTATTGTACTTTTACATAACCCATTAACTAATTTGTACTTGCAGATTCCTTGGACAGAATACATTTTCTGCATATCAGCAAGCCAAAGTCTCCTCTGTGAAAATAATTTCAAGAACGACAGAATCGTTGGTGCCAGAAACGAAGATTTAAGTCAGCGTAGCACCCTTTTGTGATATGAAGATTTAGTCTGGCAAAAAAGACGCAAAATAATTTTTCAGTGTGTTTCAAGCACAGCAAAAAATAGCAAGAAAATCATATATAAAAGCAATTTGAAATGGAATCTTCATCTTTACGGTTTAGAGTTAGTCAAAAAGTCATGTTAATTGGTAAGGTTAGTATATAGTAATGGTATTTATTAATGTCTAACGTAATGGATAGTATTTTACATTTACCTCGCAGCAAATTAGTTTAAAAATTTACACTACAGTATTGTATTCTTGTCGATAGATTATAAGTAGCTTCAACATTGTAACTCAAATTCAGACGCTCCTACAATTGACAATTAGTTTCAATTAAGACGCCTATAAAGAATAATAATATTTCATGTAATAATCTAATTAATACAGCAAAGTATAACAAGGGCACTATTATAGAGTTGTCCAATTTAAATATATCGTGGAAAATTGATATGCATTTCTCTTTAAACAGTTTTAACGCTTCATGTTTCTGCACAATATTCGCTGTTATTGTTAGCTGATAGGGAATATTCGGATGAAGAAAAACAATGCAATAAAATAACATATTTGCAGCACATTAGATAATTGTGACTATGTATTTTATGTCAAATACGTAAAGTATATTTGTGCAGATTGCCACTATCTGTTCTACGAATTTGTTAATTTTTTTGTTACCAAAGCTTCGTATGATATGATATAGCATTATGCTTGCTTCGTATTATCCGGTTCTTGTTCGTGAATAAAAATATAGTGAATATTACAAATATACATGGTTTGAGAGTATACTGATTGAATATGAGATTCATTTTATTTCCATATTTTTCATTATAGTTTACTAACATAAATGCGGTCATATTTATGCACTTTTTTTAATCTGTATTTTTATAATTATTCGTTTTTGATTTCGATTTTCATCATTCATATATAAGTATTTAGTAAATTACGAGTACAAAGTTGTGTGCAAGAAGCGTTACAGTAGTGAACACAAAAAGACTGAATATATAAGATAGTTTAAAAAAGGGTATTTGATTGATTGAAAAGTTGAATTGCTGGCAGACAGACTGCTGCTTTTTTTTGGTATTATTAAGGTGCTCGCGTTGAAGTTAATATATTGCTCTATCTCTCTTAGCCTAATCGAATCGGATTAAATTTCCTTGTCTTCCTCGTTTCTTCTGACAATCTTGGAGCTTTCGACACCAAACTAATGAACGAGGTGTGCTTCCACTCCTAAACTTGTACATTGTTCCGGTATTTGGATCAGCTAAATGAAAAGAGTCAGGATGCAAGGGATCATCTCCCATCTGTACAAGCCATCCAATTACTGATTTCATTTTGCAAGGCTCCATTTTGAAATCCGACCGGTCGGTACTATGTGAAGAACAAAAAACAATTATACAATATTAATTAAATACGTTACACAGCACAGCTGTCAATAAACAGCAGTGAATTGATAGATAGTTCAATTACCCAGTTAAAGATTTTGATGAATAATACAATAGGACTGGTCCCCATAGCTGAACCCAGTAGCGTTGCCATGCAGCCATCGGAGGTTTCTTTCCACTTTTCAAGAGAGTCTTTCGTCGTAAGCAGCCTTCTAAAGTGACTTCAGTTTCACCGTGATCGGTATTTGCGGACGGAAGATGCGCAATGCTAAGTGTAACTTTGTCAAGCTTTTCTTGTAGTGAGTCATCAATGAGATTCCTTATACTTTCAGAACTGGAAGATTCCGGTCCACTATTTGTTAGTTTGGCCCTGATTTAAAGAAAATTCCAACATGAGTTTACCACATAAATAGTACAATATGAGTTTATAAATTGCAAATATAATTTTTATTTCCAAGTATTTACCCGTTTCCCCAACTACTATTTTTCTTATGTCCTGGGATGAATTTTTGGGGAGACAGATTGGAAGATGGTGGTTCTAACTGGAGAGATTTCTTAAAATTATCGTCCTCCACAAATTTTAGAAGCTCATCAATGTAGCGAACGGAGAGAAGTTGGGATTTCAGTGGTGAGTTTTTTGGAAGATGTGAATAGTTTGATTCGCATTGATAAGTCGTCAATATTCGAAATATATTGTTAGCTGCCGCGCTTTCCCTGAGGCCACACGATGGATTCGCCATACTCAGATAAACCAAGTCTGTCAAGTAGACACCTAAACAGAAAAAATTAATAATGTAAACAAACTTGAACTATATGCCATTATATTCGTGAAGGTCGTTATAATTATATATATTCAGCATTGAATTACCTATATATGGGACACAAGGTAGCTTTAAAGAGTCCATTGATTCCCGTAGCTTGGACCAATTATCTTTGTCTGAAAAGATATCCGCAAATCTATCGATTGCCTGTTTGTCCTTCTTTGGCACATACGTCCATGTTATGTCCAGCCTATAAAAATAATTGGGATAAAAGTTAAATGTATTATTCAATGTTTTACTGGAACAGCAAGTAGTTAATGCGACTTTGGAGACTTTAACCTACCTATAAATTGAAGCGCTTCGTAAGGCAGAAATTACAGCAAAGAGAGAATGAAGATTGTTCAGATCGTAAAGGCGCTTACACACTCGAACAAAATATGAAATGACTTCAGCTCGAGTTTTGGTACTTTCATGATTCAGTATCTCCTCCACTATCCAATAGCTAACGTGATTAAATCGTCTTGTGTAAGCTACCACGTTCGGAGCTACCTGATTCTTTTCCTTCTTGATCCACCCACAACTTATCAATTCCTCCAAATCAATCTTCACAAAAAGTTCATGGTCAATCAAGGTGAACTGCGCTGCTATCTCTTCTGGAGGAATACGAGTCACTTCAAATACATGAGATACTGAGTGTCTTCCAGATCGTGGCAAAGAGCTGGAATTACAAATAGGCAAGTTAACAAGTAACCAGTTTATTACCGTTATCAAGATTCACAAACATTTAACGTTAAATTTAATCAATATCCTCCAGTTTCTATTTTTTGTACTTACTTTGTATTGAAAATGGTTTTAGACATTCTAGGACGCTCACGATTACTGTGACGCGTGTCAAAGCAAGACATTTTCCTCAGCGTTTTGCTCTGCAAAATAAATACGAATAAAACATTTAATTTTCTCAATCACAAAGGAAATTGTCTCATTGTACGCATATAGAACTTTCAACCACAAACTTCCTCCACTTACATATTGATTTGGCTCCCGAGGTATTTCACAGTATCTCGCTGATGACGACATTTTGGGAAAAATTTAGAATACGGTTTTATCTACACATAAATCTCTTATAAATACTATATATATCCTAGATACTCTCACTCCACCAAACGCCACAAATTGAACACAGCTGATCAGTTTTTAAAGTCGTTTAGAGGAGAAGACGCTTCCCAAAAAACTACGACGTTATATAGTCTTATCCGCCTAGATAGATTCAATCCACGCAAGTTGCTTCCTCTATTTCCTGCTCATCTTCGATGCAAAGGAAGGTAGAATAATGGTATTTGGCATTGGCATCTAATGCCGTTTTAGTCGTCGTTTTAATCCGTAATACTCCAAGGCAAGGCAGTGACGCTACGCGTTGTTTAAAAGACGGTGACGGTGGGGAATGTAAAGCTCGAGAATTGTATCAACCTCCTTCCTGCTCCTTTCACTGGTTCTGCCGTGGCTGTGCGGTGAGAGGATGATGTGATGTGATATTGACAGTGTATTATTATGATGACGCTGACGAAATGGATGGGGCATATGTTCAAAGTTTGAGAATTTTCAGCACATCCTTGACATTCAGAAGGAAAAAATATCTAGTCGCAACCTTTTACAAATTACGATATCTTCATCCGTCTTCTTACTAGGCAATATGTTGCTCCTCTCCTAGTTCGGCTTTTCTGCAGTCTGCAAAGAAAAACGGAAACGTGCCAAACGCATGTTATAAATAAATTCAATGAATAAATATCTATAGTAGTTTCATATAATACAAATATGTTCCGTCGAATAACACAAGACTCATGTCATAAAACATAAGACAATGCCAATATCCCTCGGCAAGCAAGAGAAATCTAGGGCAGAAGAGAGGAAAGTCAGGGGTGAGCCATGACGGTAAAAAAAGAAGGGGGAGTTTCTTATGAGGAGGCTATGCAGCAGTCCAAAGAAATGGTCGCTTTTATAAGCTTTTCCGAGAGGAGGCGTAATTAGAAGCGTTATCACTACATTTTGTGGACCAATACCTGCTTTACGTGCAGGTAATTTTTTATGTTTGTTTGGTAAAGCAATAAAAACCCATAGCGTGCGTAATTCGTCAAGTTCCATCATAACCATAAAATTTTGCTGCAAAGTGCACAGTTTGCCGTTTTCTTGGATTTTTTATGATTTGCTGATAATGATTAGAGCTGAAAGATCTTAGAATTTCATATTCCTGTCCGTCCCATTCCCGACATTTTATTATTTTTCGTTCCCATCCCGTTCTCGAAACAAGAAGCCTTCTATTCCTTGCGGCTGGTGCCAGCAAAATATACTACTAATTTAATTGTCTACCCATGAGTGTATGATTTCAAAAATTGCTATAAAAATAATTTAACTATCAGAATTTTAAATGACGAGACGCTGACTAGAATTGACTTTATGTCCATAGATAGCTCAAACAATAAATAAAAATCATTTCTTTTCCGGTCTCAACTTTCAGCTCTAATAATGACCAGCAGAACTACTATTTTGTTATGAATTTTTGATATAGCTCATTTAAAGTCAAAAGTGGGGAAATTCCCGATTTAACGATAGGACGTACATAAATATCTAACGCAACGCTCTATTTTAAAGATTACATACGAAACAGTGTTGACATGCCATTTACCCAAGCTCTGTTTTTACGTTACATTTTGTAAGCGCATGTTCCCATTGTTCCCTTATATATTTTATCGCTTTATATGAGCTTAAAACTGAACAATAAAAGTTCTCACAATCATCGGTCTATATATGTGCCTGGAGTTTTGAAGTTCATGGAATGTTCATAGGGCACTGCGAATGGCAATAGTATCCTTAATAGTATAATGACCTTTTACTACTCGTATTTGCATTTGCGATGCTACCAGAGTGAAGACGAATAATCTAAATCACCAAAATGTGGATACTCGTACTGTTCTTATGACTGATCTGATACAAGCATGCTTTCACCTTGAACGTTTGGTGAAATAAATGGGGTCTCTCCCTCCATCCTTAATGGATATAATTTTTCAAGAAGACAATGTCATTTAAGCATTTTTATTGCTGATCTCTTTACCAATGATGAATTCCGAAAAAGTCCGCAAGGACAACAAACATAAATAACGACTTGAAAAAATACAGTCGCCAACTTATAATTGTATTAAATGTCTCAAACTCTCAAAGAAAAGCATTCTTGATATCTCAATACGATTAAATACCCTACTTGAGTGGTTGCCTTGGAAGTACATACCCCTCCTACATAAACACCTTTGCAAACTGATACCGTAAATCCACTTTCTAAGTAAGACTACAAAAGTATTTCATAAGCATCCTTAAATGGTACAGGAACTGATACGTACACATCTCACTAAACCGTTCTGTTCCTGTTCCTATTCTGATTATAACCGTGTAACAACTTGCATAACTCTACTGATATTATTATGAAAGTGATTAAAGGCGAGACTGCAAACGGCAAGGTTGCCGTCAATGACATAAATCTGATATGATTATTTAAATTATTCATCTGTGGCCTTCATTGTCTACATTAAGCTCCATAGACCGGTATTTAGCATTTATTTAATGAATGCATAAAGGAGCTTATATTATATATATACATTGGAATTGTTTGGAATGTTTTGTCACATTCTTCAATCAGCTTTGCCTCTGCTCTGCATTATTTGAGCCATGCTCATATCATAATGATGCAATGATTTTTACAATTTAGACATTACGACTGCTTACTTAACTCCATTATATCATTATGCGCAATAATGCACATACTCAACCATGATATATTATCTAACTGTCAATAGCCAATTTCAATATGTTACAGGAATGTTTATTAAAAATTGTACGATTGTACCCCATACTAACGATTTTCAGGTTGTATGATTTGCAAAAGACTACATTGACATAGCAAAAAAATCGGCCTCAAATGAATCCTGTTATTTTCTCAGCGACAAAAATGCAATTGTCAGATAGTCCAAATTCTAAATACTTCCCGAACATCTTATATATCTTAATATCTTATCATCACTTATTTCCGCGATTCAGGGTCAAAAGCGCGCGTTCCGAAACCGCGCGTTTTCAAAAAATTTCAGAGTCCAAATTGTCGTTGACCCGA
>JAQGAH010000498.1:0-35653 GCA_034696885.1 Lepidocyrtus paradoxus | reverse complement strand
TCTTCATGCCTTCAAAAGATGGAAGCTATGCACACATGAAATGTGTTACCTAGCTCCCAGTTTAGACGTTCAAAAAGGGCATTATATAGTTGGTTAAGTCCTATATCAAAAGTTCAATTTCAGACTTGAATACTTTCCCTGCTCACTCCAGAACTTGAGAGACTTTGCTCAAGTGTTTTCAACTCTATTCAATTCACGGGGTGTAGGTACGCTCAATGGATACTTAGGGCTGGATATTGCATGTAGGTATTTCACTAAATGAATATTACCCATAGCATAGGATATTTTTGGAGAAATTGGATGGGTGTGGGCTGCCTGCGGGATGTTTTTCCAGGGGAATCTATAAGATAGAGTGTAGGTGTTGGCTACTAGTTTTTTGCGTGGGATGTGTGGATTGGGGATTTTGGGAGGAAATTGTTTTAAAAATTGGGACAAATCCAAGCTAACACACAGAGTGGCCTTCAAAATTGAAACTCGACATTTAAAGAAAAAATGTAGGATTTGTAGGGATCTTTGGTAGAGAGAAGGGAAAGTATTTATTTAGGACTTCAACTTGGAGTAGAATATTGTATCTCCTTACATAGTTTGTGGGAAACACACTTCTTATTTATTACCGTCGCTGAGTTTTAAAAATGCTGTGTAGACTAGACATACACATAGAACCCGGTGTGGCTAAACCGGTTATCCAAAACGGATTATATAACATCTAACCTTGGGTTTGAGTATTTATTGAAATTGTAGTTTATGCTTGTTGACTCAATCATGCGTTGAATGGGTGGGCAGGTTGTATTGTTTGGTAATGTTGTTTTGATCCTACATACTTATCCTATTATTTTAGGATTATATAAGTTTTGCATTATGTAATGTCCAAAACTGCGATCAACACATTGGACCTTAATCCCTCTGAAATTATTGCATGTTCATGAAAGGAGTCGTACAATAAAACAAAATTTCTAGATTTTTTCTTCAGTAATCTCTTCGCAAAGTCCTTAAAACTTTCCCAACAACAATTAAATCCATATAATTGTTTACCATAACAGATGCTGCGAAAAAACGTATCAATAACAAGTAGTAAATAGTTTGATATTATGTGAGTCAACATTTACAATTGGGGCAAAGTGAAGTTCTGAGAGTTAATCATGTTAAAAAAATTGAGAGTTTTTCACTTTTAATTCAATATTTGAGCGACAAAACAACTCAATGAATTTGGAAGAGCTCAGTTTAATTATTTAAACCCTACTTATGCCGCTGCCCCTAGGCCATGTAAAGGCACCAACTGGCTGCCGGCTTTCGTGTTTAACAACACTTCATCTTATAATAATTATACTATAATTGTAGTTGTAACTTAACTATGAACCCTCTAGCTAGGCTTGATCAGAGGAACCTCCGCATTCCGCCCCACGCACATAATTTATCCTGTTTATAAAGCATCCGTAGCCCACTTGTGCTTAACTTTAAATTCGATTGTTTTGGAAATCAACTTGTTAGCCTCGAATCTCTGAAGTTTTATTTATGCGTGCATCGGACTAAAATTTTAAAGCCGCAACCGGTAAGTAATAAATTGAAAAGGAAGTGACGTGTAGGAAGGAAGAAAATTGGATTTGCATACTTACCTTCCAAAGCCCAAATGCCTTATTTGCTATAAAAAAATGTCTGTAGACCCGTAACAAGTAAATTTATTGTGTGCTGCATTTTTATACATGCAGATGCTTCCTTTATTCATCGGCCTTGTCATAGCCGAGTATATTGCATTGGCTATGAAAGGTGAGGGTCCTCGATTAACTGAGAGCTTGAATTCACTATCGCATGGGATCATCTCTGAAATATTTAAGTAAGTAATGCTAATGTACTGTCAAGCTTTGTCATTATTGCTCAATTTATGCTTGCACTGGACAGGACTAGTTCCTTTCTTACTGCATTTTTGTGTCTGGCTGGACCAATCAGACAATTTATGTCCACTCATGAAGGCATTTTATCTGCTCGTGTTTCAAGGATACTGATGATGGGAGTGGAGATCTCCATTTATGTCTATGTCCACCAGCACTTCCGGTTGATTGACCTGCCTTGGGACAACCCACTCACGTGGTATGCCGCATTACTGACTGTTGACTTTGGCTATTATTGGGCCCACCGGGCTTCTCATGGTAAGCTGAGTAAAATAATAATGATTTTCCCTTTAATTAAATAAAACTGATCATTTTGAGATCAATGCTGTGGAAATATTTGTGGCAGAAATCAATTTCCTCTGGGCTCAACATCAAATTCATCACAGTGCAGAGGATTTTAATATGGCTGTGGCTATCCGACACCCACTCACCCACAACTGGATTAATTCGGTATGTTTCTGTCCATTCTCATACGAAATAATCCATTTATCAGTCTCATACATGACATATGAGCATCAACATCAGCGTAATTTGATATAATGAATTTCATCATGAGTAATATGTCATATCTCATCGATCGTGCAAATGTCGAAATGGTTACTCAACAGTACTTATCTACGTACATACATACACATTGGCACTTGGACTGGAGCTTACCAAACCATAAACAACACTCACAGCCCATATCTCAAACACAAACACTCAGGGCTACAGATCAAAACAGTTGCAAAATTTTACCTTGCATCAGCTATCTGCACTTGGCATTGCAGCTCAGTTTCGTGAGAAACTCTCCAGTTGAGAAATCATCCTGTAAAAGTGATAGTGACTTTTTCAAATCAGCCAAAATAGACAACTTTTCCTGGTTTTCCACTGGCTAACCCTGGTCTTTTTTTATTGGGTCGTATCTTTATGAGAGCCAGCTATAAAAAGAAATTGAAAGTTTTCACAGGAACTCAAAGTAGCAGGGAAAGAAAATATATAGCTCCGGCTTTATGGAGAAAATGTTGTAAGTTCATGTAGGCCAACCTATTCGATGCAATATAGTAGCTAGCGAGCGGGGGAACAAGGACAAAAGGTTTACCCGTGTTATTACGTCATTGAGCACATGGTTTCAGGGAAGAACGCACAACAAACACTTTTCCCTTTTCTTTCTAGCCCCTTTCCAAGAGTTAGATGCCTCATATGTGTACATCCCTTCATAAAAAACTGAATCAGCCATATATAGGGCAGTCCTAAATTACTACCCATTTACTGCGCATTTCCGCTGCCAATTTTTGAGGGAAAGTGGAATGAAGTCCATGACACCTTTTATTACATTGGGAGAAACTATATATTTCGCGAAATAGTGAATTTTCCCTTTATAATGTCTCTTCCCTGGCTGGTTTGATGAATGCAGTCGTGGAGAAAATGTCAATATAACGGTTTGAAAAGTTTTGTCACTTTTCATTTTCTTCAGTTGATTCGAGTCCTAAATTGAGTTGTATTGTGTTTTGTGTGGGATGTCCATCTTGACTTTTCATGCAGCAAGCATCATCATCCCAACATCCATAAATGTATTGGGGAAAATAAAGAAAGTTTGCATTTTATTATCCAATTTTCACTTTTATTATTGGTGATATTGAGAATGGGGAAAGTTATTTTGTATAGTTCTTCATGGCTCGTTTCGTATTCCATGCAACGCACGTTCAGATGTCGTGCTCAATTCAAACCTGACAAAAGTTTTTGACTGAATGTTTGAAATTAGAAAGTTTTCGGGACTGAAATAGCAACAATTTAAAGTGGAACGATGTATTGTGTGCAGCCAAATGGATACATTATGCAATAGGACATATATTTTTAATTAAAAAGGGTTTCCTTCCAGAACGAAAAGTCGAGGAAAATGCATTTGCATGCGCAGCTAGATTTTCAGCTTAAATGTGTTATTTATATGCAGATTTGTGCGCTAAGCAATGTTCATCTTCTTTTCTAGTTCTTTTATCTTCCATTGGCTCTGGTTATACCACCCCCACAGTGCCTAGCCCATCAACAGTTGAATCTTTTGTATCAAGGCTGGATTCATACGTCATTGGTAGGGACGCTTGGACCGCTGGAATACATCTTTAACACCCCGACCCACCACAAGGTTCACCACGGTAAAAAAATATACTTTCACTTGAGAGCATTTTCTTTTTTGCGAACTGCTTAAGTATAGCCCTAGTTATTTCATGCAACAAGCGTGGTGTGATGTTATAAATATGTAAGCATGTTCATGTCGCTTACACTTTAGTTATTCTAATGTATTCAAATGACCCCTAAAATCTCCACAATTGCTTTGTATTTACTTAGGATGTAATCTGTATGCCCTTGACAAAAACTATGGCGGTTTTCTCATTATCTGGGATAGACTGTTTGGAACTTTCCAGGATCTGCTTCCAGAAGAAGAACTTATCTTTGGGGTGGTCTTCCAACATGAGTCTCATAATCCAATTTGGCAAATGGTAAAACATAATTAAAATTGTAACCAGTAAGGTTTAATGACATGGCGGATAATTAAAAACATGTTCTGTGAGAATGGAGTTTGGCGAGGTTTGAAAACATGATTAAGTTTTCAATACTGTCATTATTTTTTCGACTAATTTTCTTAAAGGTATTGAGTAGCTAAATTATACTAGCTTTTGAGAGTAGCTTAATCATTTGCCATTCAATGACGTTTGGTTTTGCCTTCTTTAGAAATTTCTAGAAATTAATCAAGAAATGAATGTTCCAGACATACGTGTAAATTTATAATCTCCTGTCAAATTACTTTCCAGACATACCGTTTCCCAGCACTATGGAGTTGGGCAAAAATGCAGACAACTTGGGCCGACAGTCTACGGGCATTGTTCTACGGTCCTAGCTGGATACCTGGAGCACCACGCCTTGGCAAAGATGAAGATAAAGTGAATGTACGTAAGAAAAAGCTAGGCTTGGGGTACATTACTTTTATCGCTAATAATTTATAAAATATCTTTCCATTCCTTCCTGCAAATAACCCACCACAATCCTTTACCTTTCCCAGAACAGATATAAAGAGCGACAAGATTAGTTCAAGACAAAGAATAGCTCCAACTCGATACAATGTAAGACAGATATAATGAAATTTAGATGAAGAGAAAACGTTTCCCATTTAGCCCCTATTTTGTGCAATACAAAACCATAAGTCTTGCTAAGCCCCATTCAGTCAGATTTAGATAAGATGTGGGCTACCAAGAAAGATATGAAAACCCTTCCATACGACCGCATCACCATCCAGAAGGTGGAGTGTAAGCGCAACAGAGAGCAACTTTTAGAATATTTATGTATTCCTAATCTAAAATTCTCAACATAAGTTTCCTAAATGTCAAACGATAACATCAACAGCATCTGGAGCAATCTCCCAAAAAGGAAAGTTTAGGTCAGGTTCGAGGATTTTATCTATCAAGTCATCTATCATTCTTTGAGAGTTGTGGCTCTCTCCCCTTTCCATAAATGATATAAGGGCCTGGATAATGGTGGTAATGTACCTTCTCTTTAGTCCGTCGACGTATCATAAAAACTCCTACACAAAAAAATGGAACGGTTCTATTGGTCCTATCGTGCTATTCTGAGCTGGGCTGTTAGCTTGCCCCAAGACACATTTTTTGGATCCAACTGGCTGAAGGGGCTACTAACAGAACAAAGTCCTTTGGTGAAAACACAAAGAATTATTTATGGCTTGCAAAGTCCTGGCATTTTTCTCTAGTGAATAGGGATCAAAATCTCTAAATTGTTGGTACATTGCACGAGTGTAGCAGTGCCGTTCTACGCGTCGAGCTTTTACTTTCTCTTTCCCCATGTACCTTTTTGTAGTTAGTATTCTCAAAGAGCGCTCTTAAGTGAACGAGGAGAATGAGCCAGTTTTGTTCTCTTCTTTCCTATCTTGCATTTAACTTGTTCTTCCCTTAGTACCCGTAGCCACCCTCAAGTTCCTGTGTTATTTGTAAGATATACCTCACATCATGAATGTTTTTAATCTTTATTTGGCACCGCTAAAGGTGACATCAAGGCCCAAGTTTACTGTACTCCTACCAAAGTGGCTTCAAGCGTACCTGCTCATCCATTTCTTCGCTGTTTTGGTGTCCTTCCAAAAGTTTGCGTTGCGGAAAGGGGTAAGTAAAGACGGAGAAAGTTATGGGGATTACGTATGCTTTCCATTGCTTTATCATGTAATGTATGCATATATTATTATGGAACGATAGTTTACACATTTCACTCATGTATACTCCCTAATCCCAATAGCTACGTGTGTGGCTTAAAGCTGATTGATCTTTTACCTCTTGGAAAAGATCAGTTGAAATAATGATAACACGCTGGCTAGAAATAGACTGGCTCACTTGGGAATTCAAAATTGGGATCGATGAAATGATGCATATGTTGCTGGTTCATTCAGTACATTTTTGTTTGGATGTGTAAATGATCGTGTATCAACTGCTGAGTGAGGAATCAAGGATTTTTCCCGGCTTTGGAGTGACGTTGAAGGATCCTCTCAGCTCCATGAAATCCAATCTTTCTCCATTTTTTTTACAGAACTTTGACGAGTTGACTGTAGCAATGACAGTGGCTTATCTTCTGGTCACGCTGACGTCCATTGGTCTTCTCTCCGAGGGAAATCCGTGGGGTTCATACTTTGAGTTGGGGAGATGTGTAATCTTTCTTTGCTTGTCATCCGGTGAAGATTACTTTCTCCAGGGAGCGCTGAGACTGTATTTCTTCCCATCCATGATTGTATGGGTCATTTATCTTGGTCATCAAGTTATGATTTGCTACAGGGCTGAGTTGAAACAACACGCCTTTAAGCTGGGCACTAAGCTAGAGGTCCATTATGAGCCACCCACATCAAAGATTTACAATGGGAAGTCCAACTTTTGTCTTGTAGAAAATACTGCCGTAATGAAAACAGAGTGATACAGAGTTGCTAGCGAAATAATGGGGGGATGTTTAATGATGAGCAAAAGTTGCTTTCGGTCAAAAGATTTTCGTACCAAAACAAATAAAACAGGGTCATTTTAAATATGTACGTTGGTGAGAATTAACGATGCAGGGTATTAAAAAGTTACTTTTTGTAGTGGTTTATACTACAGTAGAAATTGTCTACTTCCATAAAAAATGCTTAAAGTTTTAAATAATATATTAGAGTATGTGAACAAGTTATGCTATGAATTTAGATGACTAACATGATAAATGAAAGATATGAAATACAAATATGTAGATTAGATAGTGTATAGTGGGCATATGGCTTTAACAAGAAAACTGTAAAATCTGAAACAATAACTTTTTTTAGCGTAAACTTATGCGTCACTTTATTACTCAATATCTTCCGTTGTGTTGTTGCATTATGATTTATACTTTTAATAAATAGATAAGACTTTTTTTTCCTATTATCAGTGTTCCTCTTTATAAACTATATACGTGATTATTGCAAACTGATTGCTTGTACAATAGCAATTATTGTAACCGTCAACCGTAAGTCAAACTACAACTAAATTAATTACAATCAAAGTACGAATATACTTTTTCGTCATACAAACTGCCACATTTATAGATATATCAATGCAATAATGTCTTCACGTCTATAATAGTCCAAACTTATAGAAACTAATTCCAACCAATAACTGTATCAGGGTACTTTAAATTAACGTTAATCCAAGGTACTTAAACGGGTAATTTGGTCAGGTGATTCGCTCCTTAACTTATAGATGAACGGTATTGCTTTTTCATTCCAGTCCAATTTCTGATCCTGGAAGTTCTTTTTTTGCCTTTAAAATTTGCTACGAATTTTTTTCATAGTCCGCAGTTGTGAGACTCCAATAAGCGAATCACCAACAATTTATCCATTTAGGGACCTTGCGCTAACCGTGAAATGTCTTGTGTAAAATGGATTGTAAAATAATTTATACTTTAAATAAATAAAAAATCATGTTGACAGTTGAAACTTCTCATTAGGCTATGTTTTAAAGACAATAAATTATACACCACTTCATGGAACCAATACAAAAAAAAAGCTTCTCGTGTTGAAACGGCAATCATAAAAATAATGAGATATGATATGATTGATAAATAATCCTGTTTCCTACTAACTATAGCTATAAGATATACATTATTTTTTGCTCCTGCAACGCAACAAAAACAAGTACATGTAGTAAAAATCATATAAAGTTATAATCAGGTGTAGATATGTCATATCACGCTTTGGAATGTTTGATTTTCAAGAAAGTACCATTATAACTATGTAGAAGGATGTTGACAAGTTTAACCACAATGCAATGGAATAAAAAGAGTACCTATAGTTCATCCTCACATGGAGTAACTTCCTTTCCCTCCCATCACTGCCTAATTTCAGGTTTTAAGTCATATTTAAATGCAAAGAAAGTGTTAAACTACGCAAGTAAAGGAATCCTATTTCCGCAGACATCATGATAACATGTAAAATTTACAATAAATTATTATTAGATAGATACTATTAAATGACTGGATATATACTAATAACAATAATAATAATACATCGTTTTTCATGCATCTATTATCATATTTAGCTAAAGGTTACTAAAAGTTATATTTACGAATTACTTTTTTAGTAAACGTAAATACTTGCACTTTTTCTTTGATTGCTGGATATGCATCGGTTGTTTTATATGTATGATTGCGAATTATGATTTGAATACAATTTGATTCATTATATTGGCATTTACCATTAATTATTCTCTCTGACTTGGGTGTACCTTTCAATATAGTTAACCAAAGCCAATCTAACAGAACTGTACACTAACCCTTTAAACTGTTGGTTCATTTTTCATATCATTAGTAATTGGTAAACCTACACAGTCTCATTATATTGTAAACCCTTTTCTATGAACCTATATATTGGATATACGACACAGAGCAAACTTAAAGATGTAACTGAGTTTGAGTTTAAAAATGAAAACTACAAATTCATATATTATGTAGTAGTAGTAGTTAATGCATTTACTAGTCTACTGCTAATATAGATCTGTTTAAAATGGTTTTCTTCAGACTTCGTCATCATCTCCATTTTGAGCTTGCCATTTGAATTTTGAATCCATTGTCCACTAGTAATCAAAGAAAATGAAAACACATTAAGCCAATCACTTAAAACTTATCGCAAGAAAAAGGAACTAGTGGGGCAAGCGTAAAAGCTGTTACAATTATTAAATTACCTTTTGGCCTTGAGAACCATCGCAATACGACAGGACTGGGGTCGTCACGTCAGTAGACCCTGGCTTAGATCTGTACAATAATTAAGATATACTATATTAAATGACTGGATACAGCATCAGCACATTTGTATTTCAAAAGCCAATTTTATCAAAAACTCACAGGCACTTTCCACTAGCCACGTGCTTGATGGTCCTTTCCGTCGGGCTGTAATGCCAGGCTTGATTGCCCCCAAGACCGTGACATCTCACCAATTTTACGTTCGAACTGGAAGAAGTGGCGTCCAAGCAGTTGTCATCTGACATCACTTGCTGTCGTTTGGTGTATGCGAATACCTATTTCAAACAACAACAATGACATTAGCCATGATCCAACGGCTATGTAATTTGCACAGATTTAAGGGCTGGGCTAATTCTTACCTGATTTCCGCCAAGTCCATGGCAGTATCCCATACCCAACATTTCTCCGCTCTTTCTCCCCATCGTATCAAGACAGTATTGGCTATCCTCATTTCGAATTTCACCCAAGTAATGGTAGTCTAGAGGCATTGGTGATTCAGGATAAATATTTTCCAAGTACCAACGGAAACCTTTGCACTTTAGGTCTTTTCTCAGCTTATTTCGTTCAGAAACATCTCCGATGTCAACCGTCCTGGCGCCTAATGAATTACATTTAAGATTATATATTAGTGTCCAGAAAACTTTATAATTTCGTGCTAATCGACAGAATTGAGAAAAATTAAGCATAGGAAGTTGACAAAACGAAACAGAAAATCCAGATAGTAACCCAAACATAAAAGAAACAAAAAACCCAAAAGCAAACTCAAGCGTAAACACAAAATGCGTGCAAAGGTCGTATAAAAAACAACGAACGAACTTAAAAGTAGGTGTTGGTGTGTCTTGTTGTGATAATAATAAGTGAACCAAACTAAACCTTTCAAAAATCAGGATCATTCAACCTTTTGCTATAAAACTTATAAATATCTAATTACAAATCGTAAAAAAACGAAATCAGTGCTAATGCTGTTGGTGGCAAAAAGTGAACATAAAAAACCGAGTGAATTTAAATTAAAAATTATAACAATTGTGGTTCGGTGGGGTGCGTGCAACAATTTTGAATTGCATACGAAACTCATCAAGTAAAATTTTGACCTGGAAACATGGCGAAGTAGAATGAACGCCATTCATCTAGCCAAACGGCAGCCAATCTACCGTTGTTTTTATCGACAATTCTAGAAGTGCCACCCGGGAAGGTATATGGTGTGGTCTTGCGAAAAACGTGACCAACCCTTGCACAAGGAGTTATCACAAGTCTTCCCCCACACATCCAGACCTAACGTATCACATATATATTTCACTGTTTTTAAAAAAAATGTCTGAATGTTATCGCTAGCACGTAATTCATCCTGACCCACGTCTCTCCTCGATCAGCATATCTTTCAGTTTGGTACATAACTGGACAGTGCGCTGGTTGATGATACTACTTCCTCAACAATCTACCTATATTCCAAATCTACTTTTACGAAATTCTCTAACTACTTTACACAAATTGCTTCCCCTCTAAACTTTGGACACAACATATTCCGAAGTTCTTTTTACCTTTCCGACATTACACAAACAAGCAAGAGTTTACACAGCAAACACAAGGCTAGTAAGGCTTGTTACGCGTTAATACTTTTAGTCAGAGACACAAACAAAATAAATAGCACAAACATGTTATGAAAAGGTTAATTGTTTCAATTGAATACGAAAGACTTAGAGAGTTGTCTGGTATGAGTTGACATAAAACAACACAAATAAAGAGAAACAGATAAAAATAATAATGTTGATTATAATAACCTGGACTCATTTCAAAATAAAATAGTTTCCAATCGTCCAACCAGACGGAGGCGACCCGCGCCGTGTTATGTAGAATAATTTTAGAAACTCCCCTTATTTGTAAAATAATCATTTCAATAACATAAATTCAATTTTCGAGTTTCAAAAGACAAAGGAATAAAATAAATATAAAAATTTCCTACTGGTTTAAAATAAAATTCATACCCGGGGAAAGTATATGGACTTTTATCACGGAAAACATGCCCCACATGAGAGCACGTTGCAATCTTGAGTAATCCACCACACTGCCATACCTGTTCTTACACCAAGATCATATATGTATATTGTTAAAGTCAAATGCCGAATCGATAGGTACACTCATTTCGAAGCTTTTTGAACTTTTTCAGCCCATCCGAAGTTGCTTTCCTCTCCGCGAATAATTGTATAATTAGAGACGTTCTATAAATGCTGATCATGTCATAATTATAAATAGATATATTGGCATGCTAATTATGTTTAAAACCATACCCGAAAACTCATTTCAAGATTTTCGCCACCTGAAACACATTAATAAAATTTTGTTGGACACAATCTCACAATTAAAAATAATTATTGAGTTCAGTTGTCAGTGTTGTTAGTGGCATTGTACCCCAAATGTCCATTCCAGTATCGTAAGCCCCTATTTTGTAGAAATAGTCTCGATCAATGGAAAATAAGCCTCCGGCCATTGTTGGTGTTAACAGGGGTAACGTCCTATCGCCATTTCTTCTGTCCATTTCTCTTTGTGGCACTCGATACCTGGATTGTTAAGTATTATTTTTATTACTTTCCAATTTCAATAGAATGATAACATAAAGATCAAAATTCAATAAATTTACTACCATCTAAAATTCAGCTTCCAATTAAAACCGCCCCAAGTCATGTCGGAGGCTGTGACATATTCGAAGTTATTATCGGAAATGACATCTATGATAGGGCACACTACAGACTTTTTGTCTATTGCAATTTCATTTAACAATGGCTCTAACCATCCTTCAGTACATTCACAATGAGCATCCAAAAATGTTAAAACAGTACCCTGACAAAGACATAAAGCAAAATTAGCATGACTGTTTAAAGAGTTGGGTTTATGATAAGACGTTTTAGTGCAAAATACATATTAGGTTATCTTACCTTTGCGTTTTTGGCACCAAGCAAGCGGGCACGTATAAGACCTGATCTTTTATGCGTTCGCAACACCTTTACAGATACTGGAAGACGTGAAACATAATCCTCAAGCTTTTTCCCAAGGAAATCCCTTTCGGAAGCGTCGTCAACTGCAATTAATAATAAATATATTGTATTATTAGATACCAATAATATATCTCGATCGCATAGAAAATGTTGTATTTTTCTGCCAATCACGCCATCCGTTAAAATGCAATCCATAATTAGTTAATTACACTTACCTAAGATAATCTCTTTGAGTAAGGGGCGGGGAGAGCGGTTGATGACGGAATGTACCGTTCTCAACAAAGTCGACCAAGCTTCGTTGTGGAAAACTACAATAATCGAAAAAAATACGTTACAACTGTTACAAGTCAATTCTGTCGTGGCGTGAAATGGAAGTGAAATGATTCAATGAAAGTTATACTACTTACCGACGATAATCGATGTGTCTGGAAGAAGTTTGTGATACTGCTTGGATCGGCATCTGAAATGAAAAAAAAATGTATTTCAACCATCTCGTATTTTCGCAGAAGCTAAGCCAAACTAAGCATATTAAGCCATGTTGCAAATTTACTTACCCGGCAAGTCTTACGTCTGGAAGTGACCTATTAAGAGAAATTGCATCTGATGCAAGTACATTAAACTGATTAATTTTGAATTTGTCTTGCACTAGTCTTTCAACTGCAGGAGGTAGTTTGACGGGTCGTCCCATTTCTCCCGGAGATCCAGAATGTTCTAGAAGAAGAAAATATAAAAGTAGTCATATCATAGATAGTTTCAGCCAGAATGGACTCAAATGGTGACTAATTAAATAAAGCTTAATATCAAATAACAGAGCTCCTATTACTTACCATTAACTGTCGGCGCAGGTTCCCAGGTGTGAAGTCTACTTCGGGGATACTGAGCCGAGTCCTTTAAAATGAAATTAACACAACCAATTAGCAAGTGTAAGTATTTCACCAGTTAAGCCAGCCATCATGATAAAAATTACATGGAGTATTTTCACAATTTTTTTTTAAATTAGAGAAAGACCACTTACAGTATCGAAATCTGCATCCCCATCATCATTATTCGAATTCACAAGATTAAACTGATTATCATCACTTTGTACCAATGGGTCTGCAGAAGGTCCTTTCGAACTCCCTCCCCTCCCTCCATTCTCGCAGCCGGCACCACGGCAGTCAGTGTAGTAGAAAAGTAGCACAACATCGATTAAGAACCATATTAGCGATGTAGCTAATATTATTTTACACGTTTGCATTCGTATTCTCATTTTGCATTAATTGTGCTGTCTGTACTTTCCGTTACAAATACAACTATCTTTAGATTAGTATTATATTATATCTTCAAAGTCACTTACGACTATGATAATAAGTACAAGATAAGAAAAATTCCTGTGATAGTTTAAGGCGATTATTCACAGCTATACAGTAACAATGTAAAAAAACATAAGACTATTACTTTACTACTAACTAACAGAGCTACCATTAACTACCATAATTAACAACATTTGCAAAAATCCCTTCTCGTTGTTTGACAGAACATGGAGCATCCCATTATTCATAACATTATATGAGGAGTTGATCCACGCACGTGAAAGATTAATATAGAAACCTACATTAAATCTCGGTAAATTAAATTAGCGAAACAGATCCTCCTCCTCCTCCCCGTGTCTGAGGAAGATGAGCACAAAAGCTTATATCCTTACGTATCCTGTTTACTTAGGATTTACAATAATATCATCGCAAACTGATATGCCAAAACTTTGGCATTGACGTATACTCACCGTCACTCCTCTCCTGCCAAACTTTGTTTTACCCGTTCTCTAATCTTATCTTATTAGCCCTTATCCTCCTTGATTCTCAGAGCTATCACTCTGCTGAGCTTTTACTTTTTTGTTACTCTTGTCAAATTATACAATGCTACTGCTGAATAAATAGAACAAAACTATTCAGTGATTCTGTCGGCTCATATCAGACAAATAGGGATAATATTAAAGCTAGAAGTCTAGAGTGAGCAAAACTCCACGCTCACATTACGTGATTCACAATACGAGTATAAAAATTATCGCAAAAATAACTAGGTCTTTCCCCTCCTTCCTTTTAGCACAAAGATAATGTAACAATGTAAGATATGTGACACCTAAAGTTCTAGTCCTAGACTGGAATGATATTCCAAACAATCAAAATCTGAGTTTTGCACCAAAAGTTATACAAGTACAAAATAGTATTATAACCTTTCTATCACAGTGATACAGATATGATACGAAAAATTAACGGTATCGTTTTACATGGAATTATATACTTACATTTAGATATGGATATTTGCCTTTTTTGTCACAAAAATTATTACTCTTTTTGCTCTTAAATATCTAACAAATTACGAAATCGTTGATAACGGTAGAATGGAAGCAGTAGTAAGTGTGATATATTGAATTTTCTGGGTACTTCGTAATTTTCCAGTATTAATTTCCTTTGACTCCTTCTGAGTCCTTCTTCGCTTGTCACATCGGTCCGGAACTTTGAGATGTAATTCGATATGCAAAAAATTCCGGTTTTTTGAACCGATCTTACGATGATATGACACTGCGACAGAGCCAGATGTAAAAAAATTGTTAAAAAACGTGATTCCACTATGCACTTCCTCTGTTTGGTTCACAATTCCAATTAGTCCACGATTGTTTCACAACAGAAGCGGAAGCCTGATGATAATTACTCCTCCATCAACAAACTGATCCCGAATCCAGCTCCTACACCCAATCCTACAATCTTGCTTTTGACATTCCTTCGGCAAAAGTTGCAACAGTTACGTCATGTTTTCCACTCTAAAAAACAATGCCACTTCACTCTATCCCCTCATCCCATGAAGCTAATATAACTGTTGGATAACAAAGTTACATGTGAAGTTTTTTTTTCACCAGTTCTCAGTTCAATCTTGAAAGCTGTTAAAAATGAGCAGTTAGTAGATCAACTTCAATCATACATATACATTGAGTTTAGCATTTTCATTTTTGTTCAATCCTTTCACTTTCCTGCAAACGACACAACTCATGAGCTCATGTCATGAAGCCTGTTCTGATTCAATAGTTTCGCAGTGCAGTCGCATTTGGAGCAGACAAATAAGTGGAGCCAGTCATTCACTATTTTTCTGAACCTTTCCGATCTAAAATTACATTAAATAGCTGAATATCTGATATGATGATTGCTAACTTGCTTCTTCCCTCCTAACCACAATTATATGCAGAATGTGTAAGTAGCTGCTTACAATATCCAACTTTTAGTCAGTCTTCCGAGCAGTATAATATGTTGAGTTGCTGTTGGAATGGGAAGAGGAAGAGCTCAAAAAATTCGCCAAATCACTGCTTTATAAAGTGAATTGAGGACGACACAGTTGCGCTCTTCGCAAAAAGAATATCAAAAAAGCTCCAACGCTCTATTGTAAAGTAGGTAAAGTGTTATAGATGGTTGTCAGCAGTGGTGTTCATAGCTTGTCGCTGCTTCAGTTGAAAAGCCGATTGGGAGGAAATTGTACGTACTTTGGGTGTAATAAAACTTGATAGGGATGAGCATTAACGATTGTTGTGATAATGTATCGATTTCTTGATTCCACTGAAAAAAAAAGAAAAAATTCGTTAGTTTTAAAATTCTCATAGTCGAAGTTTGTATAATTTGTTCCATTTATTACTAACTACAAGTCACAAAAATGGATTTCATGAAATAGGTAATCATTTTTATGACTATTACAGACAGAAGTTGATTATATCTGAAATTTGCATAGTCTGAAAATGAAAGTTTTGTATTCAATATCTGCACTTAATGTGCGTGATGTCGATTTTATGGCTGTAAAAGTATAAAACTAAAAACTTAGACACTATTGCATACTATTAATCAAGTCAATTTGCAAATTTTTGAAACTTGCAAGACAAGATATAAGGAAATAGTTTTTAGCACACTTGACTAGACTAACCATTTAGGTATGGAAGGTGCATGCATGGTTGGTTTGTTGATGATTCTTTAATTTTAATGGTTCCTTGAGAACAAAGTAGGATGAGATCAGCAATCTGTTGAATTAATCTTTAAATATATTTAATTGCTTTGACTCTTCGTTCCACTATGACTACTCTAACAGAGTGCGCTGCGCATCTTGTTTCATTTTGGGGTAAAAAAGTAAGGAACGAGTAAATGCATCGAATGAACTTTATAGGCAACTTATTAGTTTTTCATTAAAATGAGATCCTCACGTTGCAAAAAATTACATTAACCCAAAAACTTCACAAAAAATATTGACTATTCATTTTCCCCGTCATATTCGCAATTCCAAATTCATTTCATGTAACCAGAAACTGACGACGGCACAATTCTAACCACGACATAATTCAATTTATGAAAACAAAACACAATCAAATTAAGCCTTGGATGTTTTTTGTTTTTACAATAAGGCTTCATCCGTTTATTCCAGCAAAGCCAAGCCGTACTAAAACAATTAGGCACGGTTATCGGCACTTCCACTCCAACTCCACTAGCCTCCCATATCGGGGAAAAGACACTTTTTCGAACATGAACATTACTTTTAAAATTTATGACTAGTTCAAAATGCTCAAATCCTTAAGTAAAACTTTATCCGTTTCACTTCACCAGAACCCCACCGCAAATGTTCAGTAGCGCAACGCAACAACGAGTAAAGGTAACACGCAAAACCATTATCGTCCCAGCGCTAAATGCTTCAGTCTAAGGTTAAAGCTTAAATATGTTCGTGCTGGTGGCAATGTGCAGATGATGAAATCCTTAATTATCACCCCAAGCCCCATAACAAAAGTGGCTGACCATTTCACTAGCTCACAATATACCTCACCGGAAAAAAATATGAGGGATGATGATGCGTGCACCTAAACATCTCACAGCCAATTAAAATGGAACGACTCCATTCTATTCTCGGTATTCATTCTGATGATGACTATGATGACAGTTGAAACTAAGAAGGTCATCTCCTCAATAAAAAAAAATCTGATCTGTCCTACTACAACAGACTCCTTTCACCTCTCTGCAGTTGATGATACAATGATACCTAGCAAATGCTGATGATTACTGATTGATTAGCATAATATCATTTACTATCAATCTGGCTAGTCACACGAACAGAGTCCATTAGTTCAAGATTTTTAAGAAAACATGCATTGTTGGAAAGGCAGAACAAGTCTTGTTTTAATGCACTTGAAAATAACATAACCTATCATCGACCTGCAATGGAGTAAAACAACTCAAACTGTCATCTCGTGGAGCCTTCATATCATATCGTTATTTACCGCTCTGAAGATTATCACAAGGAGGGTGGAGGGTGACCCCAACGTTATCGCAATAAGGGCCCACCCCTTATGTAATTCATCTAATTACATGACAATCCCTTCTTTTCTGTTTACATCCCTAAGCCATCATAATCATAATCATGAAGCTACTTAATACCTATACTACACTATAGTATTAGTATTGACATTTATTTTTTATTAGCTGTTATTATTAGCTAGTCGAACAACGACTCAGTGTGTAATTTTCTGTGCTGAAGCGTGAAATAGTTAGTCAGAGACATGGCTATTTTTTGGTCCATTATCCTCATATATAACAAAACTACATTTTTAACATTCTATTGTTCCAAAGACTATTGAGCTCCTCAATTCCACTTGGGATGATAACGATGCAGTTTGCAGGACTACACACACCCTCTGCCATGAGATTGGTTCACACGAGACGAGTAAAGACCCTGAATCTGGCCCTTCTCCCTACTCAGCAAATACAAAGTATATCAAAGCATTACTCACATTATGTATTAACTTTAACTAGAAAAAAATGAGGGAACAATGGAACTTGTTATGTTAGATTAGGTGTGTTCGAACTACGAAAACACATCAAATACCTAAATGACATAGAAATTTTGATGATGTTCTGATTCATTCTGTATTATACCATGCTGGGAGCTCTGTTTAAAGAATGATTTAAAAAAAATCATTTCTGACTGAACAAAGTAAAGTGATACACTAAAAAATGCTCCAAAACAGTCAAGTAGGTATGCATGAGATGTGAATTTAGACATTCGCACATGGGACAGGGGTTCTCACAAACTGACACACGAGTCAATCACAGCATAACTGTGGGGCTTGATTGAATTAAGTGACTTTTATGACGGAGACAAAACGAACGCTGCTGTGTTGAATTTTTCTTTTTATGATAGGATAGGTTCAGGTATACTATGTATGAATCGAGCAGTGACTTTGGACGCTCCCACACACGCACGTCATTACATAAACTTTTGTTTAGACAATTTAACTTCAATTAGGTAGGTATTGTAAGTGCATTTTTCTGAGAAAGTCACTCGAAGGAGATTCCTCTACAAGAAAAATTGCAATTTTTATGCATTTTCGTACGAACAAACTACATAAACAGGTGTACGTGTGCTTTGTGAAGCATTTTTAAATGTTTGTATGAGAAACTAATTGAACTTGAACTTTCAATGCTGCTGACAGTTTCATTTATGACTTTAATTTAATTTAATAATCTGTCATGGGACATACATGTGACCATTCAGGCTAATCTACGGTCCAATTAATTTTAAATGTCTCTATTGTTAAATCGTTATTTCATACCGTAATTGGGCTTTATTACTTTACGATACGATAAAAACTGAAGCTTAAAACCACTAAGTTAGTTTATTATATGAATGCCTATTTATTCAACTCCACTCACATTAAAGATTGATTTGATTATTGAATATCTTTAAAGATTAGTGATTCAAATAGAAATAGAAAATATCTGAACGAACACTCCAGTCGATATTTAATTCCTCAATTCATTTCAATTCATTTCTCTGTATAAATTATTACTATAATTTAACCGATTGCTGATTTGCTAGCTGACTTTGCGGAACTGTCGAAGAAAGGCAAGATTTGTAACTCCAGAAAAGAAATCGGTACAGAAATTCCAAGGCCAAATGTAAATCCTGAGACTGAGAATATGCCATATATAACGTGTACATATATAATGGCTAATTAATTTTAATAGCCATATGACAAACTACCGACATAGTTATAATCATCGGTGCAATTATGATTCCTTAATGATGGGAAAATATTGCGACATATTCAGAAGTCAAATTAGCTGCTATACACATAATGCACTTACAGCAGAATGAGAATGACTTGTGGAGTATCTGAATACAGTTATTATAGTATACTCATAAACTCTTTCTGCCTAATTGCTAATTAAATCATGCAAAACTTCAGGTAAGCTGAAAATATGGACAATTCTAAAGGTGCGCAAGAAATCCCGAAAAATATAATGACATCATGAGTGAGCATGGCTATAATGAAAAATGCATAGATAACGGAAAACAAATGGCCCATTAAGTTTTAAATGTTGCATAAGCACTAAGCAGCAGTTAATAGCCTGCCTAGACGAGATACAAAATAAGCCGATAAAAGCTTTTAAATTCAAGGTCACTCAAAAGTGTAACTGGCTGCTTGCTAGTATTTAAAGAGTATACAGTAGTAACTGTAGTGCCTACATAAACATAACAAAAGTATGAATATTTTGGACGGTTTGGCTGACATTGACATACATAAATATTTAACCTTATTGATGACTATTGACTCTTATGAAGTAGCAATTATATTTATAAAGATAAACATACATATCGTATTGCCTCGAGTATCAAACTACAATTTACTAACTACTGACAAACCACAATGCTTCAATGACCAAAGATCAATTTTTCTTTTACACTGCATTCAACGAGCCATGATAATCCGTTCATTAGTCCGTTGGTTTAGTAAACAGTTAAACATGTCAACAATCATAATATTATTATTAGTCGCACCGTCCAGCTCCAATTATCATTAACATATGATATAAATAAATCATATCTGCCTGTTTATCTGTCAAACTCTCATCTCCTCTGTCCCAATTCTTAATTTAACTTATTTACATAATTGCTGAAAAGTAAAAGTAATTAATTAAAAGTATTCTAGGCTGATATCCACACCTATGTCATTAGTATAAGGTTGCCCTTATCCTCCTTTCAAAATCGCAAAAAGGTAAAGGAGGTACAGTTTTGAAAGGAGTAGGAGGTCAAAGGTCGACGTTATACTTAACTATGAGATGTGAATATCAGCCATCAGCCTTAAATACTACAGTTTATCCATACCATGTGATGTGTGATAATGATGAGCTGGAGCGGTTGGTTCCTTCCTGAATGAGCCACTTGTAAATAACTGACAACTGATAAAAGTTCCCGGTATATGATATAGTTTTTTAAACACTTTGCTTGAGGTGATATAAATGATGATATGAAAAAAATATCCTGAATTAACTGATTACTGATTATTACTGCTTAACTTAAAATTGGAATGAATACAAACGACGCTTGATTTAGCGATCTGAACATTTAGTGTCTTTACAGTAAATTGCTGAGGATGATTTCCGAACACATGTGCCTGTGACTGTCAATACAGGTGGAACTATACCTTGTTGAACTTTTATTATTGCATTTTTTAACTTCAAAAAGTAAACACGTTGACTAACTGTCAACTCAACTGTTTTAGTTTTTTGTACACTCAATTCAATATTGCAGCTGGTATTCTAACCTCCTCCTTTGATTTAACTAATTACAGAGCTTCATTCCGCGTCCAGCTGACAGGCTATTTTGCATTGCTTGTTTGCATCCCGATCCCTCCAACATGAATACTGTTAACCTTTCAAGTCTCAGCAACCCGGTCCTCCATTTAAAGTAAAAAGTGTTTAAAAATAACTGAACCACCGAAACAAACTCAATCAACTCATTTACCAAAAAAAAATGTGTATCGCGATTTTGAATAAATTCACTATCTCCTATTCCTCCAAATCATCTATTGTCACTGTCACATCGACATCATCCACAGAAGAAAAAAAATATCCACATCATCACATTTTGCCCAATTTGTTCACCAGCTCACCTTCAGAACATCTCTCCATCCATATGTATTTTTATCAATAGATTACGTCTATTTAACCACGATTATAACAATCATTTTGGCGGATCCATCCTTTTCCGCTGACAACGTACCTCAATCCCCACACCGCACCGTCACTAAATTAGCATATAATTAACTGTGTATTCAGCCCAAACTCTACGTATATAAAAGATGTGGGGCTAAAATTATTTGTATACATTTGTACGAGTGGAATGCGTGGAGCTGGGGATATGAATGGAATCAATATTTTTATTGGAATGATATGGAATGGCAGAAAAAACTATATTGAGAACAGACACGATATTGCAGGCTGCCGTATTTTAATGATCCTGATGGCGAGTGATGATGATGATGATTACAGTGCGGGTTTACTAGTTTAATGTGAGTTATTTACTCTATTCTACAACATATTGCGATAACTCAGCCCAGGAGGAGCTCAGCGTTACGTATTCATTTGTACTAAACAGCATCAACGCAAACTCACATTTAAAAGTGGATTTTTCACATTACATTATCTTATTAGCTTCGCACAGATTAGATGTTGCAGCTCGCAGAACAATACACCAGCTCAACATCACATAACCCTCAAACTAATAGACATTTTCCGTAAAATAGCCCCTGTTTCGCTAGTTATTTTAGTTTTAGAAGGGGGAAGGGGAGCTTTCGTACATGAAAAGTTCATATGCCTGTGATGAATTTGGCTTATTTCATATTTGTGCAGTTTTGCCTTTGCCTCTCGGCAGGTTTTGATTGTGTTGTTTGCTATTATATGTAAGTGAGTATTGATAATGGATGTGTATGTAGATTCAACAATGATGATGATGATGATATAATAATGACCTATGTGTCTACTTTATTTACTGACAACACATATAGTGGGGGGAATCTCGTCCCAAAAAGTGCAAATAAAATCATGACCACTGTTACGCTCAGTGTTATGATATGAAGGGTTTTGAGGTATGAGACATGAGCCTCTTGTCCGTCAATGAGAAATCCGTGAAAACAGATCGCACATTCACACATACACTCAAATTAGTAGAGATGTAATGCTGAAAAAAAAACACGCATCAAATTCATATAATAGTACATGGCCTTTTATACATAGCAGAGGAGAATGCATAACAACTCACTTAAGAAGAGTTTGGAGGACCATGAGTATTGAGCTTACAAATAGGTAAAAGCATATTAGTCCACGTCTACAGCACCATCAACTTCGATAAAGCTTTAGCACATCTATAGAATGGCATCAACATCGGCATCAACCCTTTTCCTATGAACTCTTTACCTGTTCCTCTTGTACGGTATGTATGTACCTGTTTCAATCATATATAGAGGAGTAATATGATATGAATCGGGTTGGATGATGATGATGATAAAGCAGAAACGCTTGGCTTTAATCTTACATTTATAATATGCACTTACAGTGAAAGGCTTTATGCATAAGGGAAAAGTTTGCATTGTTATCAGCCAGTGCCAGTCAGGTTGGTCTTGTATTCATTTCTTGAAGGTGGCTTTCATGTGGATAGCCCACCGGGAGCAGGTAAAGTAAAGAAGGAAATGGAGTAGTCCTCTATTATTACTGACATGGATTGGATTAGAGGTGGGCAAATGGGTAAGCTTAAATTATGTACCGCTTTTGGAAAGTACCATAGTTACATGTTAAAATTATAAGGAACGATTTTGCGCAATAAATATTTACACTTTTATCTACTAAAAATTTTTTTCGATATTTTATTAATTTTTTGGAGATATTAAAATCTATTTGTAATGTTCATAGCTGTTGTAGTTCAATTTCATGAATTGGCAGTCAAAAAGTTTAGGTGAAAATTGAATTTTACTATAATTTCGAGTATTTGCAAGATTGCAAGTAGTAGTTTAAAAGTAAGTAAGCTAGCAGTTCCAAAACTTGCTAAGAAAAAGTAGCAAAAATTTAGAGTTTGGCCACCTCTACATTGGATCGTCTAATATGTTATGCAAAGATACAGGTGTACGTACATGCTTACTTTTTTATTAAAAATGTACAGGTGGAAGGAAGAATCCCGATATTCCTCATTTGTTCATTTGAGGTAGTAATTCTCAAGCATTGTATCCGTGTCCTTATGTAAAACCCGAAGAGTTCTCCTTGCCTATGCATAAATGAATGGAAAATTTTTCGTAGAAAGTCTTCTGTCAAGCTCGCCAGCTTTTCTTATGATTTGTGGAAAAGTCACTCTGGCTTGAAGATGGGGTTGAAGAATGGGGTCTTTTATTGTTGTAAATATCATAGGTAAATCGAATCCCACAAATAATAACAGGGATATGGGGACATACAGTATTTTCTTTATTATTTCGGGAAGAAATGGGTATAGGTATAATGTAGATCAATCAGACTGCTACACTTGACTAATCGTAAGCAATAAACAGTGCTTTTCAAGTGGGTTGGGAAATAAGAAGTAACTGCTGCAAATGAGGAACGGTAATGCCGAAAATTGCCAAAGGCTGCAATAGCAATGGGGTTTTTAACTCTACAGAAATGGTAGGGAAAGTAGGGAGTCTCAAGGTACTAAAAGCTTGTCTGAAAGGAAAGTTGCATGAAATGGAGCATTCCTCATTCAAGGTAATAATGAACGCTGATTCCCTAAATTTTTCCTAATTCCCAATGGAATGAGCATATATTTGGAATACTAGATAAATGCGACCTGTTTTATTTATAAAGTTTGTAATGAGAAGAGAATAAATAGTTTTGAAAGCATTTCAGTAATGTTATCTCTCGAATTAATTAAAAATTAATAAAAAAAGAAAATTATTGTTGGCAATGATGGAACAACAATGCATAATGCTCTTAAAATAGCTACACCTTTGTAAAGATGATACAGGTAGAACTACAGAGAAAGTATTTAAGTCATTTGAAAATCGAGAGTTGAAGTTTACCGTGGTATTCTAGAATTTTGCTTTGGTTTGAAATTGGACACCCATATTTTCAGCAAAGTTCCCATTCTAGACATTATAGCAATCTAGGTTTGTTATAGACGTAACCCGAACTTGCTATTTTTATTTTGGCGGGAAAGTACAGTTCCATTTAATCAACGACCACTTACGTAAGCAAGTTTTTATTGTTACTACGGTTCGTCTACATGAAATTCTATTCTATACTAAGTAGTACTTGTAATTAGATGGCTTTATTTTCCAAATAAAAATTCAGTAACAAATCCCACTACAAATTAATAGCAACCACTACATACTAATTAAAACGTCTATGAATTTGAAGCATGAGTTATAAATTGTCAATGATTTTTCAAATGAGAATGACAAACGCCTACGCACTCTACTCCACAATGGGATGACCAGGGAACCGCATTCGCAGTCCACAGCACGTAAAAAAGTTAGCAACATCTTGCATGCCACATGTGATGTAACAAGGGCCTTTAACAAAGTGATTATTATGATTGCAGCGATGCCATTGAGATGGTGCCACAACTACAAAATACAGTGATGACGCGATCCCCTACAATTATGCACTTTTTCGCTCACTCCCACATCCACACATGCATTTACGATTATTCATCCATATCCTCCGTTCTAAGTAATCCATATATAGAGCTTATTCACTAAAAAAGACCACATGGATCCTTCTCCTATTTCCATTGTAAAAGGGAGAAAAAATGCATCATTTTTATGCTTTGCCAAAGATTACAATTGCTATTACGACACTGCATACTTATACTTGGTTCCCTTCATGCGAGCTTTTGTATTCCCCAATCACATCATCATCATCTAGACGAGACCGAAGGAAAAAAAAAAGATCAAGAAGACGCTTAACCTGCAAGCAATGAAATGTACACAACAACATCTCACATCTCGTCATCATCTTCATGACTTCATGAAAAGCTCCAAGTTTATTTTACCATCAGGATGATCATCATCCTCCTCATCACCATTCCCCATCATCAACGTCTTTTTTAGCTGAAGTGAGTTCAAAAGCGATGTACATTAGCGCAACAGACGCTCACCAGCCACCGTTCCGTATGTATAGCTCGCACAAGCCATCCTGATCGACGACACCGCAAATCGCCGTTCATTAGTGCATTTTGTGGCTATTCAAATTAGCTATGAATTTAGTAGAATTAACTTAGTCCGCTTAGTTTCTGCCACAATCACATGTATTTTATAGCAAAGACAACGACAGTCACAACACTTTGTGTGCTTCCAACCAATTGACTTGCATTTTAAAAAACAACTTTCGAGCAACAAAATGAAATCGTGAAAAAATTTCTGTTGTGTCGGGGTCAAATAAAAACATTTCATGAAAAAAAGGCAACAATCGAGCTTCCATCATTTTATTACTGTAAAGTGAATCCCATCCAGTATAAAATAGTGACATCTTGACGGACAGAGTCCTAATATGATTTAAGTGGATTTACCAAAAGATACAGCGGATATAGTCGCCATCATCATCATTATCAGAACAATCAGTAAACTATATAGTTGTATTTAGCAGCGCAGCGTCATCCCTTTTGTGTTATGTGACCTAGAAGGACCTTTTTGAAAAAAGGCAAGATACCCCAGCGCCACAACTCCCTTTACAGTCAACACAGGAATCCAAATAGGAATTACCTGCTAGACAAGATTAATGATTGTTTAGCCAGAGCCAGTGCAAACTTGTGTTGATATATAATCAACCGCCGCCTTCTACCTCCATATCCATCATCCTACCTAATCATCATATTACCTATTCGTCGCGGATTATAAAGTATTTTTAGCAGAGGTAAAAAAAGTCAGTCATGACATGACTGGGATGTAACGATGATTAGATGACTATGTGAATTATCCAATTGAATCTCAACTTTTCAATGTTGACTGCGCGCAATTATATTACAGAACGGACATAAAATATTTTTAGTACTTTTCAAAGAAACACCAAGCCAAGGTGCTTTTATTACAACACAATAACGTTTACTCACAGTTAGCAAGTGTCAGCCTCAGCAATCAGAGCAACTTGTTGGAGTGTTTATCCTCCATTCCAATAGTCAAGCCAGTTTTGCTAACTGTTATTATTACTATTCCATTTAGTATTGTTCTTTGTGCTGCTGATTGCTTGCAAAAAAATTGGGTTTTGTGCTCTTTCCTCGCGTTTGCGTCTGTTTTCCATTCTGTGCTGGTGCTATTGCAGGACTGGTGCGAGCTGACTTTGTTCACTCTGCTCGCTCAATCATAAACCAATTTCAATTTCAAGTTTTTGTAACAACAACAGTGATTTTTTATTATTGTATTAAATCCTCCTGTTAATAAACGCTACTTGGGATTATCGAAACGAGCACACATCAACTCGAGAATTAAGAGGGACAAGTGGGAGTATTAAAATAGTTGGATTCTATTTTGTGCCATGACGTAAGCGAAAAAACGGACAGCGTGAATATAGTCACCTATTTTATGGGAGATTCGTTAAAACTGGCCTTTTCAGCTCTCTGGAATCTCAAGGTTTGTTTAATTCCACTCATGTACATACATTCTAATGAAATTGATCAATGTTCATCGAGCATAAAAGCCTCTTATTAATGGCAGGATTGAATTTACGAGGTGCGTGCAGTTGCAAATAATAAAGGATTTATAATCGACAGACGTATAAATCTTGGACCAAAAAATTCCATGTTATATAAGTACACCTAATTTATATCATGTCCTGATAACATTCCCAACGTATTAAGCATATTGAAGCATATCTGAAGGTATATGGGTCGGGGCAGAACGGAAGGGAAAAAATCCTAAATAATCTCATTCTACATTTTCATCCATCTCCTTCCGAATGCCAAAACACGGTTTAGTCTTGAAGATAATCATCATCAGTCCTATAAATATCTGCCAATAAGATTAGATTGGATATTCCTTCATGGATGTGTAGAAAACAGTAGAAAAATACAAATAACATTCGACGATACACTCCTAAACGTCAACTTATGTATGGGGGGAAGAAGAAGTGAAAACATGAAGGGAGGAGGAGGAGTACCAAGAAAGAAACAAATTTGTTTGAAGGAAATAAAGTTTAAAAAAATGACATAGTACTATCAGTCAAGCAGTCAGTCAGTCAAACGGAAAAGTTTATGATGGCACCGTTTTCTCTACTCGCTCTTTTTTTTCTTCATCGGGATGATACATAAATGATGAAAAATTGAAGCCATTGGAATATGGGAAAGAAGCGGTGGAAGTTGGAGTATGATATGGCTGTGGAAATTATATTCAGTGTTGGCACCAGTTGGCTCAACTTCCTCCCTGAAACTGTGCTGAGAGTGGAGTGAACTGAGAATGTCTTGGATATGGGGATACTTGTGATCAGGAATCGTGATCACATTATATCGGCAAAGAGAGAAGCTCACACATTCATACATTTATTTGGAGAGATGGATGCATGAGCGCATATATAATTTGTATTAGCTGTGCTGTTGATGGCCAACTCAGGATTTCCGGTTCTATTTACTTAGCCTAAAAATGTTGCCTCCTTTTCTTTTCCCTATCATGTTTCCTCTCCAAGTAAAATTTTTAGTTAATGCTCGTTTTTTTCTAGCTGTGCATTTTCAGTTTAATTGATTTTCCTTTACTCAGCATTACTTTTATATCGTTGGGCATGTGGTCTTTTCCGCTCCTCCGAAGTTCCAGATTCCCTTGGGAAAAGGGTAATATGAATTTAAGCATGCTCAAAAAATGTCAAATTTTGTTAACTGGGAAGACTTTAAGATTGCAATATTCAACAATTAAAATTGTAACTGCGACTGAGCTTAAAACCATACGTTTTCAACATTGCTAATTGTAAGTTAATTATTGGAAAAAAGTGTGCGTCTGAATGGAAAGAGAGTTGACAAAGATGATCATGGATCATTATATTTTCAAAAAGCATACTTGGCATAGCAGAGTAGTGGGTGGTGATAGCAAGCTGAAAGCCTACTTTACCAAGATCAACGCTCTTATTCCCACCGAGGTTCGTAAACTTCGTTAATGCACCATTTTCCTTTCCCCTCATCATCATTTGCAGGTTTTGCTCCTGGTTTTTAAGAGCGCCACTGAACATACCTACTACATTTAAAGCAAAGACACACAAAACTCGGATAGAAAATGAGAGTTGATCTAGCACACTATATCTTCCCCAGTGGAAAATGGGAAGTGAACTTCGAAAAAGAGGAGACAAGAGCACAGGATCCATGTTTCTCTCTTGTGGAAAGTGATATAACAGCATCAGCATCATCTTTACATGCCCTGCTGTACGTTCTTCTGCTGCTGGTATATCGATCTTTCCTTCTTTTTCAGGGTTTCCATTTTCCATCACCATCAACACCAAAACCGAAAAAGAGATATGTAAAAAGTCCAACATTGCGTATTCCTTCCGCCTCTCTCCCTCTCCTCTAGAATCCTGGCTCTGGTTTGCACTACCGCACCGGAGTCTTGATAATGGTGTGATGTTGATGTGACTGAAAGGAGTTCGGTTTGCATTAGGATGATGATGATGGAGAACTCACACTCTGCCAACATGATAGGGAAAAAGCGAAAGCTCTTCTTTTCCCTATTTTTCCCCTTTCCAAAATACAGACTAGGGGATATACACATGTTCCATAATGTATCATAGCTTGGCCACGGACGGACAAGCAGAGGCAAGTCAGGAAATCCCCGAATAGAAGGAAAAGCAGTAAAAAAAACTTTCCGATCTCCCTCCTTGTCTGCCTTCTTCCTTCCAGTGGAATAAGCTGATGTGCTCTCTCCTTCCCTATCTTTTCCCAATTTTCCCTTGATTTTTCCTTCATTTCTCGTTTCCTCTTTTTATACTCTTGCCTATCCCATTTGTATTGCTCAGGCTTTTTTATACAAAGAGGGGCATTATTGGTATTGGAGCCTATATAGGATGGCCCTATCAATACGATGATATGGATATGGCTTGAGTTGAGTTCGTGTAAAAGTTGGAGTAAAAGGAAGTACGGAGAAGAAAGGAAAAGTAACCGAGAGAGGAAAAGAGAGAGTGAGAATATCTATTGAATTGAATTGAATTCACGGTAATGTAATTTTATGTATAGTGCGGTTCTGTACGGACGGAACGTTACGTGTGTGTGGCTCCACAACTGCAAAAGAAACATATCATCGACATCATCATCCTCATCCGTAAAGAATCCATTTAGTTTATTAGACACTGGCAGGCTAGGAATCTCCTAGTGTGAGAATGAGGTGATATTTTATTGAATTTATTTTTCACATTAAAAGTGGAAAAGTATGTAGGCTTTAAGGGAGTTCGATGAAGAGGAACAAAGTAAGTAATTATAAACTTGTGTTTGTATTTGGGAGATATTTGGTTAATTTGTTTGGTGAGATAGTTGTGGGTGTAGATCTGCTCAGTTTAGCATTGCCGAAATAGACAGTTTTAAAAAATTGCATGAAAAAAAACTAGGGTTCGTATAAGCAAAGGATTTTAAGGAGAAAGCATAATATAAATAAAGTTTAACTTTAACGCTCAAATAAATTTAAATTCTATCGAAAATACGAAGTCTGGTGCATAGATACTTCGTTTTAATCTGACTTAACGGATTTAACAGTTAGTTAGTCAATAATCGCTAACTGGCTTATGCTCTACTCTAATAGCTTGTAAATTATTCCCCATTTTAGCTTCAGCAGTTAATAAACAATCATCTCTCGATTTGCAAATTTACATTGACCCGAATATGAAACGGAAGCCCGGAGATAATTAGTGTAGATGCGGCTTTTGTATAGACTGATAATTAAAGAAGGGGTCATCATATCATTTCATCCGTTTCATCGCGATCGATATTTGAATTCAGGCCATTATAAAACATAATTGGATTATTTAGACACTCCATATGCTCAATATGTCCGGCATGCATGGATGTAAAGAGATAAATAGCTGATAGGTAAAATTCTTAATTTCTGCTTAAGGTTCTAGATCGTGACGTTCCTTAAATGAAATGAGTCATGAGATCAGTTTATCATCCTTAAAATTATCACTTTCAAAAAGTACATCCCTATCTTCATAACTAGAAAGTATATCTTGTCAGCCAATATTTTTCATATTTGGGAAACCAAACCGGGGGTGTATGTAGAGTAGAAAAATAAGCTCATAAACAATTTTTCATTGTATCTGTCAGTTATTAATACATCTAAATTATTCATTTCTGCCACAGGCTTCCAACTACAAGAAAGTTCATTAGGAAAGAGAAACGACAAGAATTTAATTAAGCCCAGCCAATCAATACCGGTACACTGCGCATGCCATATTTCATCGCAAGTTGGAAGAAAAACGCAAGCCACCGCACTCACATGAAATTTTAAGTAACGCGACCTGTGATCTCTTCAACAAAGAAAAAAAATATTACTAATTAATGTGAATTCAATCAATGAAACGTACAAGAAACAAAAAACTTTATTAGCCTTTTATAATTCAGTGCCTAAACGTGCCTTTTACAAAAAAAGTGAAAGAACTCTCCACTACTTCAAGTGGCTTTGCAAGTTGAATGAATATACTGACACACTTTTGTATTCTGGACAATTTTTAACAAAAACTTCAACCAAATCATTCCAAATGATTCAATTCAAGCCAAGACTTTAAAAAAGTTACAAAACAGAATACAATACAAACAAACAAACTATTTTACAATATAATTACGTCATCATCCCATCCTTCAATATACATCAGCCTCATATCGTCATCCATCTCATCTCATCATCTCTTCAACTAATCATAGTTGTCCAAATGGTAAGCATATTTCCCTTAATTTCCCAACTATAGTTTGTCTTCAAAGTTGTTTCGAAATTGCTATAAGGATGGTGGTGCTCAATAGCGAAAAAAATCATTCATGGTTTTCTTCTTGCTGAATGTTTTTGGTGCAAGTGTGCACAAAGCTTTTACAACTCGTCACTCACTCATTTTTCCATTCATGTGATCATGATCTACATTGCATTCTTTTGGATTAGTAATGGATGCGATTTTGCAGACAACCACACACAAACTGACACATACGACATACCTATGAAGATCATTGGTTGCATGCAATTGTAACAAGACAGATGGTTTGTTTCTCTCCATCTCCATCTCACTCCTCCTTGACAGACGCATACTTGAAAAAGTGAGACTAATTTTTTTTCAAAACATTTTTATCACCATCCAAAGCCAAAAATCGCGTCTTTGGGAAGTTCCAACGTGTAAAATTGAATGGTGGAGTTGGATGGATTTTTTTGTCTAAATGCGTCGCGCTCCCTTTTGCACACTTGCAGACATAAACTGTAAAACATATTCTGCGTGTTTTTAACTTTCGCTTTTGTTCTGTGCGTGGATTGGAAATGAAATGGAATAGTCAGTATTCATATAGCAGAATGAACCCTTCAATTGGAATGCTGTACATTTGAATACGCAACTGTTGAACTGTGTGCCATGGCATGTCACTGTATCTTTTATGTCATTAATCCTCGTTGTTAAACATGATTTCGCATTGTCAACTGAGCAGAACATGAAAGGAACAAAAAATATCATTTTTTATAGTGCATTTTTTTCCCTAACCAGAACCGTCGAGTTGTTCTGTAGGATTTTTTTGTGAAATATTTTGAAATGCCAGTTAACCATCTTCAATATTTATTTGTTCCCTATAAACTGCTTGCCTTTCATAGCATATCAGCGATGTACATAAATGCAACAATCAATGTTAGGCATTCTTTCATTGTAAGATATTTTAAGTAAAATCAACATCCACGTATAAAATATTGTTCATCCATTATATTATTGATCCAATGTGCTTACACATATCCTGTGATAAGAAAGGATAATATTGACTTTTCAGCTCAGCCAGCTATTTACCACAGTTTCATTTAAGTGATTCATTTCGTTACATTGTTCACTTTGTTGTGTGTGTGGATTTGGATATTAAATGAAATGCATAGTTTTGGATGAGGCTGTTCTTGGAACCACCAACACAACCACTAACCACCACACACCTAACAAATATAACCCTGACTTCTTTACTTGAGTCAACCTTACAGGGAGAAATATCCCAAGCCATATAGGTAAAATATAGCAATAGTCAGTTTGTATTTGAAAAATATACGTACATTTGATATAGCTAAGGACATATGAATGATATGACTATATCGAATTTTTATTATATTATGTGTGAGTAGGTGCAGGAGATACAGACGAACTAACACACTCACGCATTTTTTTTCACATAGGAAAGGAGGGCGCATGTTTGCATCCTGCACTGAAAGCTTTACGGTTTCCCTCTCCTCATGACAGGGACACCAGCACACACGAGTACGAGTGAAACTGCTTTAATCTAAATGCGTGCATCTATTTAGCTGGCATTATTCATCCCCCGCACCTGTGCCCATTTCACTGAATAACCGTCACTCGGTGCAAGTGACAGTTACAGGAGTTGTAAATAATTGGAAGAAATTTCCCAAATTTTCAAATCATGTCATATAAAGCTAGTTCCGATGAGTGGAGGAGCTTCCCAAATCATTTATAAGCTTGCTGTAGCTACATAGGTATGTACAGCTGAATTGGTCAAAAGATGGTAGAAAAAATTAAAGATTTGAACATTCACATTCTTCGGCAAGGTATCGATCCTCAGAACTTAACCTTTGTATTTATGAATATGACTGGTAGAAATCAGGACAGCATATTGTAATGCAGTGCAGTGATTTTTAAAGAAGAGAAATGACAATAAGTGGAAGAGGAGAAGCATCTGCTGCAGTGACACATCTTATCTTTCGACAATAGATATCATTTCAAGACAAATATAGGTATATTTAGGCATATGCATGAGTCAGGGCAAGTTGATGGAATAACAATCATATCATGAGTGAAATATTTACAAGAATGAGTTGGTTTATTACATTTAGAATCGTACGTGAAATGAACATCAATTGTCTGCAATGATCTTAAAGGTGCACACAAGTACATATAATATTAATCAAGCCATGACGAAACGTTTCATTTCAATAAAATGCACTGCTTAACTGTACTGTGCATGTGCGCATGTTATATGTATTTGTTTACGAAGAAGCAATAAAGTATTAAGCAGAGATAGAGCCAGCAAGCGCATAAAAATCTGAAATAATTCTTCCCAACACTTTTCCATCAAACACAATCCAATTATCATTATAATCATGCCTAAATAAAGAAGGAAAAAAAATTCACTCTGAAATGTTTAAACTTCAATTTATCGATTATAAAAGGGTAAACAACCGTCTTAATGGAGCTTAAAGTGTGAAATTTATGCTTCCCTTATAAAATTCGTTCCATTCTTTGATCCTTGCCATCTCTCACTCCCAAGTCAGTTTACTTGACTCCTCGTTCCCCCTCGTGCGTTTGGTTAAATCAAAGTCAAAGTGATTTTTTAAATCGTTTTACAACCGCTGAAAGACTGAGGAATAAAGTGCATGGAGAAGAGCATGAAAATGGAGTCTATATATATGCCTGACAACGTACCAAAGCAGAACATCCATTCCATATCATCATGACTATGGCTTAAAGTCTTTAATTTTAACACGCCAAAACTCCTTTGCTCACAACCCAACTCGAGTTTCATTCACCAAACTTCTTCTTCTCAACTTTTAAATCAAAGTCATAAAGCCAACTCTATAAACGGTAGCAGGCGTTATGTTGCCGTATTAAAAACAATAAAAAAGAGAACAGACAGATAGAATCCAAGACAAAGAATTAAAAAAGGTGCTCAGCTCTGCAAAGGCAGCCAAAATCCAAACTCACTCGTTGCAATACTGCATTGCGATAGTGCTGCAATATTAGATATGCTCATTATACTCAAACAGAACTAAAACGATACTTGTCACATATCAACATTGACTTGCTCTTCACTTATATACATGCGTATCAGAATGAATAGGTAATGAAAACGAATACATGTTTTTGCCATAGACATCTTGCCATATGCACCTATTCTGGCAGACAAAGATTTGAGAAAAAAAGTGATAGAAGATCTGTTTTCCTCTTTTTGTAAGGTGCGTTACATTCTTACTTTTTCTCTGTTCCTTTTCGGCCCCCTCTCTATCTCCCAACATGAGTTTTTGTGAGGTCATTATGTAAAACCTACGCACGCATCGGCATCATCATCATCGTCATCATTTGCCATCGGTTTCATCAGAATTGATGGAAATTCTCCTCCGATTGCAACATATCTCAAGAAAAAACTGCAGGCTCAAAGTCGTTCACGCATATTAGCACCTACATGCACGTCGGTTCGGCGTCTTCCAAGTAGGAAGAGAAGAAATAAGTTGAGAGAAAGTATGAAAGGACAAGAGGAAAATCCGAAAGGAAAATGTTACATAAAATTAAAATAATGGAGCTATTTTTATTGAAGCATTTTACAAAAAGAGATATAAGATGGGATGGAAGATTGTCACATGTTAAAAAAGATCTATAGAGGGAAAGGAATGTGTATTTGTATGAATGGTTTCAAAATTATTGTTGTGATTTTATGGTACTTGTTTTGGCTAACTTTATGATTCTCAGATATTTTTCATAACTTTGACTATATAGACTCGAATCCTGCGTAATCCAATACAGTGCAGAGTTTTGATGAGATCATCCCCATTTTTCAACCTAAATGGTGTATCGCTTTAAAGTGTTGACTTTGCAAATATGTCAAAAATAACTTATGGGATGTTCATTCCAGTCTCTTCATTACACTTCATGCTACTTCGTTTACTTGGATGGCATACGTACTCCTTGTTTTCTTGATCTAAATATTGAGATGATTTATGCCAAGATGGAATTGACTAAATTAATGGATTTGACCCCTGATTGCGATATTTGAGACAAGGCAACACACACACTAGTTTTGGGATGGAGGGAAAGTAGATATTAAGACATTATTTCTCGTTGAAAGGATTTGTGTACGTTGAGATCGAGTTAACTAAATCTTATTTAATGTCTTTTTCATAGTTTACATGAACAATTCAGTTGAACGTAAAGCCTTTTAGCTTAGAAATGGTTTGGCAGTTTGATTTTCTTTGTTCCATATTATATTCCGAAGGAGTAACACAGAAGAAAAATTATGGGTTGACGTTGGTAATCGAGAAGAGTGCAAAGGTCAGCCTTCTTATTTTACAACTATCGACACTTTAAATCAACATCCCAATTAATCTTCATATTGATTCTCTGTAGTTATATGCTTTTTGAATGGGAGTGATTTATTTGTCGATGATTGCTCCAATGTATATATTAAATGTAGTTCTTGGCAGAGGCTGCACCTCATCTCATGCAGGAACTTGATGATTTGCTTTTATTGACGATGCAACAATGAATTTGTGAGAAAATATGAGCAGTACTTTTCCTTGTTCTGTTTTCCATAAGGAGTTTCAATCCAGCCATGTAACTAACTACTTTCCAATTAGCATGTTCTCCTTACTGATAATATGCGGTAGATAAGCCATGTCACTTCCAATCCCTTCGGGAACATGAACGTTATCATTATAGCTGTGCAATTAGAAATGGTTCACTTTGCCTTTCACATATCCTCTTGGAATCCAAAAATTGCTGTTTATTTATTACCTACTAA